>CP092091.1:14075556-14120556 GCA_029203775.1 Neoneuromus ignobilis | reverse complement strand
CTATATCCAAGAAGTTGTACTCTTTAGCGTGTGCTGGTTTTGGAGCCGCACTTACTGGTTGCGAAGCACCAGTTGAAGGTGTTCCTCCACCTACGACCTCTTGATGTGCTAATACGTTAGCTAAACTAGCCAGTACTGGTTCAGATGCAAACGCTAATGTTTCGGAACATTCTTCAATCGGATGTAAGACGTGTAAAATCTGAAATTTTCAGAATTTGTATAAATAATTTTATTAGAAAATAAGACAGTATTGATTGTAATAATATTTTTATTTAGTATGATTATTATAATTTGAAATTCGTTTTTAAGTGTGTTATAAATTATTAAATGTATATTTGTATTTTAAGATAAGTTTAGATACAAAATTATTTCTAAATATAAATTGCATTATAATATGAAGTGATAAGAAAATGATTTTTTTAATACACAATTTTACAGAAAGACTTCTTGAGAAAGATTCTTTTAATTTATTGAAAAACATTATCGAAATTGTTATTATTTCACATTTAAAAATCATTAGGAAATTTGTTTTGAATTAACTCTTTGGAAAATTTAATTTTTTCTATAATAAAATTAAAAAAATCTTATTTGATATTACTTAAGAATAAAAGTACTCAGGGTTATAAATATTCTATTCATCAAAGTATATTTTTAGTAAATGCATTCATTATATTGAAATTCTACATACTTTTGGATGTCGAAATCGTTCGAGTTGTCGAACACTTCCTCTTAAAATTTCCGTGACAGTTTCTTTCCGTTTTGGTTTATGTAATTTTTCTGCGCAACGCTTTTCAAAGATGAATATTGAACATTCCTGTAACAAAATATAAACATGTTTATAGAAATGTTTGAGTAATGTTTACTTAATTTACTTAACGAAATATTTATCTTCTTGAATAAATTTAACTGTATGATATTCTGTAATGTAAATAAACATTCAAGTTGTTTATTCAACATAAGCATTCATTTGATATTTTTAAAATTATATATATTTAATTATTAAAAAATTAACGTATTGGAAATAATTTACTAAAATTATTTTTTTAATTGAATAAACTTGTTATTATTAATATTTTGAGACAGATAATATTTTTTTAAAAAAATAATTTCAAATATCTGTTAAAAATTTCAAAAAACTAATATAAATTTCCATTTTAATATTTATTAAAAAAATAGTTGTTGATTTTATAATACAATTATATTGTTTTTATACTCAACTTCTTGTTTAATCTATAAAATACTTAACTTTTCAAATGTATATCTTTACTAATATTTATGAATGTTTGAATTATAATTATCTTTAGTATTAAATTTTTATTCGTATTAATTTATGTAAATAAAAAAAAAAACAAATTAAAATTCTTGAAATACTTTTCGTTATTTACCATTATTTTTTTATATATTTTAATTTTTCATTATAATTTCTTTTGAATTTAAATGATATACCTAATACACACTTTTCATTCTATATCATTAAAATATCTATAATTATTTATTTTTATATGAAGATTTTTTAGTTTGTTGATAAATATTTTATTATTTTGCTTTACTTTTTTAAAATTAAATATTGAAGTAGTATGTAAATATGATATAAACAATGTCGTTTAAATAATAATAAAATATTGTTTTATATATATATATATATATATATATATGTATATATATATATACATTTATATAAGATCATATAATAATTTTAGATAGAGATAATGAGAGAATAAATTCTCTGAAATGTGTTATTAAAGAATAAGTTAAAAATATTATTAACAGTTTAAAAACTCGTTTATTCTCCAAAAAATTTTTTCACTGTTTAATTATTATATACTTTTAATTATTTTTCATTTTGTTTTGTATTATTTCTTTTAATGAAAGAATTCATTACAAGTTGAAAACAGATGTTGTTATGTATATTTTCCCCAGTTTTTATAATTGAACGTAAAATAAACCTTTGAATGGATGTTAAAAACTAAATATAAATATTAGTATTTGTTTATTTTGTTAATTAATGAAATGTTATGAAAATTCACACATCATTAAAAATCAAACATGTAAATATATATGTATGATGTGTTTGTAATTAAAATGATGTTAAAAATTATGATAACATTTCTGTTTTTTAAACTATATTCATATCTCTATTAAGTTAACAGCACTATAATTGCAGTTTTAAATTTAACAAAATTTATTTAATTTTAGAAGAGTAAATTCTTGAAATTGTGCAAGGGATGATAATAATTATTTGTTCTGAATGTCGTAGTTTGTCCTTTATAGTAGGTAAAGACATTAACATTCAGTGCGGAAGAGTTGTCATGTGTGCGTTTTAATATAATATTATATTATATATATATATATATATATATATATATATATATATATATATATGTTTGGTATTGTGATTCAAATGAAGGTTTATTCTATGGTAATAAATTTTACACTATTTAATTGAATGAATTTAAGATAATTGAATTCATTTCAGAACAGGCATATCAATAATTCTAATATATGCAATATTGGTGTAAGAATTTTAAATTAAAATAAGTTTAATCTCCAATCCATATTATTTTGTAATCAATCATTGATGAGATGAAAAAAACAGTTTTCAAAATTATAGCTTTATAAATAAATATTCTATAGGTCAAAGGTTCAATAAATATTTGTTTCTTTCAGAACAGGATATTTATTATTAAAGAAAGAACTTTTATTTCAATTATAAGTCCCTTTTCTCCTCTTCGTCCACATCTCTCTTTATATATATATATATATATATATATATATATATATATATAGAGAGAGAGAGAGAGAGAGAGAGAGAGAGGGAGAGAATATAAATGTTTATTTTATATTAAAGTGTTATATTATTTAAAATTAAATATTTTAAGATAGTTTTGAAACAGCTATATCAATAATTATAATATATATGAATAGTAGACAAATTAAAATTTATCACTTACTGTTATTTTATAATAAATTTTATATAGTATTTCATTTATAAAGTAATTAAATTTGTCAAATTTTAACTTTCTTATATAAAACAATATGTTTAAAAAACAATTCAGTGATACAAATTTCTTTACAAAAAAACTGATACATGTAATTACTGCTATATTTTATTCTAATTGACTTTAATTAATAAATAAGAATATGAAAAATAAGTAAAACAAATTTTACAGTCAACAATTATTATACTGGAAATTTTTTATTGTTTGTAATGATTTATATTTCTTAAATAAAAGATTCTATTTATATAGAAATATATGGTTGAATTCATAATTTAACAGTTCATCATCTTTGTCTCATTATTTTCAAAAAGAACATAATGACATATATATTATGTCGTTTGAATAGAATCAAACAAGTTGTTGAAATGATACATGTTTATTTTCCCATTACGATGTAAATAATGATATTACTTTGAAGTTTAGTTAAATAAATAAGAATACGACATTATGTCTAAGGAAATAAATCACAGAATATAATATACAAAGAATCTATTATATACTGGATATCATTTTATATATGTATATATATATATATATATATATATATATATATATATATATATATATAAATTTGAGATCATATTACTTTTCGATAAATATTTCGTTTTTTATTCTTTATTTTATATTAATTAAATTTACAAACTTTACTTCTAATTATATTAAATTTTAATATATCTATATATATATAGATAGATAGATAGATAGATAGATAGATAGATAGATAGATAGATAGATAGATAGATAGATAGATAGATAGATAGATAGATAGATAGATAGATAGATAGATAGATAGATAGATAGATAGATAGATAGATAGATAGATAGATAGATAGATAGATAGATAGATAGATAGATAGATAGATAGATAGATAGATAGATAGATAGATAGATAGATATAGATAGATAGATAGATTAAATAACAACAATTCTTTATCAATTAGTAGAGATTTATAAAAAAAATCCTTAGTAACAAATATTATAGCCGATTTTTCATATCAAAAAGTAGACAATAATCATTTAGATAAAAATGTGCGCAGTGTAAATGAAATTTAATAACAAGAAAGTTGTTTCAGAAAAACTGAGAGAGCATGTGATAAAAAATGATCATCGTTATAACTAAATGCTTGGATTTCATATGAAGACAATGCAGCTGCTCATAAATTGCTCTGGTATTAAGATTTTCGTCTACAAACAAATAATTGTTAGTTAACATCCATCTTATTAATTTGTTTTAGTATTTTGTGACATTTATTAATATTTATATTTTATAATCAGTTTAAAAAAAACTTGCCTTTAAAATGTATAGAAAATAAAACAATATGATTATTTCCAACTATGAGAATAAGTGTATAAAGAAAATTATTTTACTAGATGGCATTTAATTATACAATAATGAAATTATTTTAGATAATGTATTAAATAAATGTATTAATGCATTCTCTAATTCTAAATAATTTAATTTTTAAAAAATCAACTCAGTGCACATTACTGGTATTATCTGTGTTCATGATATTGAGAATAGAATTTCCATATTAAGTATATTATTAGATCTATCCCATTTTGATGAGTAGATATGTACGTGAAACACTCCTCAAAGCATAAGCGTTCTTTGAACTAAGAGGGATTGTGGTTTCACCACGCGATAACAGTATATTAGTTATATTGACTGAACAAACAAACTACAACTATTTTGGTTCTAGTGGATATGATTGATGTAATGATCATTAAAACATGTAGTATGATCATTGTTGGAGGTTAATACTCTATCATTGTCTTAATAACATTGCTTGATTTAAATTTAAAATATATTTTATCAGTCAGGTTATGTTTTAATCCATAAATTAATCTGATTATATGTTTTTACGAATACTATTTAAAAATTGAATTCATAAATTAGTAAGTAGTGCAGTTAATTTTTTTTTAATAGACGATACTTCAGCAGTTAACGAAATAAAAAAAATAGAATAATATATATGCTAATTGACTAAAAGCATTTAAAAAACAAAATTATTGTACAAATATTTCAATTAATTATTTATAATATAAAAAAAATTATATTGGGAAAAACAATTTTTAATAAATACATGTATTGTTCAAATAATTCTTTCTTACATTAATATTGATAATTAATTCAAAATAGTCAAATTGATATGCAAAAATATGTAAAAAATAAAGCAATATATGATCAACGTTTTAAATAATGTTAAATATAAATAAATTTGAGATTAATTTGTTTATTAATTAACGTATGGATGATATGAAGTAAATATTAATAAAGATCGATAAGAAGTTATTAATTTTATCAAATTTATTATATCTATCTAATTTATTAAAAAAAGTTGTTTTAAAATTAATATGTAAATTTATATTTTGTAATTAAATATGGAAAGAAAATAAATATTTTAGTAATGACTTATGTTAATGCACATACACACACACACACACTCACACACACACACACATATATATATATATATATATATATATATTTATATATAAAGAACAAAAGATCATTTTCAGTATATTGTCGTTTAATACAACAAATATTAGGTATATGGTCTTTTTAGTTCATAATAATTTTGTAAAGTGGTCATAAAATAAATACGATATTCCAACGATAAAATATACCTGAAAACATTATATATGATTCACTTGGACGTATGTTAAGAAATTGTGACGTTTATAATTCAAAAAAATCAAGAAAAAATAATTCACAGAATTGGTTTTTGTTGTAATATAGTGAATTTTTGAAAAGATTTTTAATAAATAATATAGGTCGTTTTATCTAAATGTTTATACAGAAAAATAGGATTTTACTTGCAAAGAAGTGATCGAAAATAAAAACAATAAATTTTAGTTTCAAACAATATTCAATAAATCAGTATTTTTAAAAACATTGTTTTTCTATTTGTGAATATTACATTTTAATTTATCTATTCTAGATGACACTTGGTTTAGGCCAGAAAAACTTTTTTTTTAAAAATATCAACTTTTTATAAAAAACATTTTTTTATTTAACTAGAAGTTAGAAAATTCACATACAATTTTTGTGAAAATATTTTTTAATTAAAGATTTTTTTATTAATTTCGTTATGATTTTAAAGAAAAAGTATATATTTTATATCTTTGCAAATACATATACAAACATGCATATATATATATATATATATATATATATATATATATATATATATATATATATATATATATATATATATATATAATTTATTTTTTTGTATATAATAATAGAATTATTTGAAATTAAAACTTGAATAGAAAACACTTTAAAATTTATAAAAGAATCAATATTTAACAGTAGCTTTAGAGAATAAAATGAATTTATTCTAAAACCACAGTATTATTATTTTCTTTAGTGAAAGCTTTTAACAGTAATTCGAAAATGAGACTTATGATAATTAGAACTTTCTGCCTGATAGAAACACTATCTTTTGGTATTCTAGAACTAATATATATATATATATATATATATATATATATATATATATATATATGTATGTATATATTTACATAATCAGTTTTAATTTTTTATGATAGAATTAATTATTAGTTTTTAAGTACAATTACCATTTTTTTCTTTAAAAGATTTATGTAATATTAATTAACCATCATTTGAAAATAGAATTTCATTAAAACTTAAATATTCATAATGAAATTTAATTAAAATTTGATTCTATAATTTTTTTTGTTTATATCATAAATATTTATTAACTTTTTGTGGTAAAAAAATCATTTATACAGATGATTACAGATTAAATTCGTTATTAAAAAAAGTCACTGCCATTCAAATAAATGACATTGAGTTTTTAAGATGCTTGTCATATCTTAATCCTACTTTTATCATTTTCATGTTTAAAATAATTTATTTTCTTTCTGTCTAAAGAGAATATTATTTTTCATTAACTAAATTTTGTATCACATACATTATCAATCATACTAATTAAAAAAATCTTTTATAATTCAATTTTATTATTCGTTTTTCTATCATTAATAACAGTAATTATTAAAAGTTCGAACATTTTTTATATCTAAAAATTTTTTAAATATAATACATATACAAATGAAAATTATTATTTCTAATTTAATATTAATATTACTGCATTCATTTAAATAAATGTTATATATTATTAACATAAATATAACTTTTATTTAATATCATAATCTATAAACAAATATGAACATCATTTTTATTTTTTTTCTGATGTAATAATTTGATTTAATTTTTTAATATTATATATAGTAATTTTGAGAAAATTGAGTTTCTTGAATCTTATACTTAAAAAAATATGTTAATATATATTATTGCAATATTTAACATGGTATATGTGAACTTATTATATTTTTTATTTTTCAACTAAGATATCAATATAATTAAAAATATATAATTGACCTTGCCTTTATTGAAATACATAAGCTTATAGACTTAATATTTATTTTTAAACATAAAAACATATTGACATTGAGCATTATTTTATGATAAAAACATCAAATAGAATTTATAATATTCAAAGAAAAATAATATTTTTATCAAATAAATGTGTCAATATAAATGTCAATTATTCATTTCATAGATTTTATTTAGTAAACAGAGTGTTTATTTGAATAACATTTAATTAAAGTTAATAATTTGTATTAATTGAATATTTTGGCAATAATAATTTAAATATAATTTTAATATCTTAAATAATCTCTATTAAGCCATTTAAATTACAATATATTTGTTTGAAAATTTTTATTTCTTATTTAAAATTCGGATTTAAATTTAAATATAATTTATTAAATAAATTAATGAATAAATAACTTAAAACTTAAATTTTATATTTATATATATTATTTATGCTGCAATAAAAAATAGTTATATTTACTTATTTATCATTATTCGGTTTGAAATGTTTATTGTAAAAATTGATTACAAAATTAATAAAATATATTAATTAATGTATTTTTGTTAGTTTTTTCCGAATAATAATCAAATTGATAGCTATTAAATGCAATAAAGGTATGTTGATATAAGTGCTGTGGTAATATTATTGTGAGGTTTTATTTTAGGGTGTTTATGATGTAAATCCTCACATTGTCATATAGCAAAACCATGTCATTGGATAATCTGCAGGGGTGGAATGAATGAACGATTTTTAATGAATGAACGTAAACACGGTAATATTTTCCAATAACTGTCAGCATTAAAGTGTTATATCAAGAGTTGTTTGTGAGGTTAAAGAAATTAAATCCACAATTGAACTTTTTAGCAAATGATATAATGAATTATGCTCGATTTTAATGTCAACTTTAATGCAACAGACTAATAATAATATTAACCTTTTAATGGAAATAATAAATGATTGTACGAAATATATCAGACATAGATTCTTTCAGAAAATATGTATATATTGGACTCTTTACTGTCTAATATATTTAATGTGTTGAAGTTATAAATAATTTTCAATTGTTCATTGGCTAAATTGCTAAAAATGATAATTAAATCTAATGTATTTTAAATAAAATCATCTTTTTAAATTAATTTTATTGTAAATTAAAAAAAGTCATAAAAGATCACTTTTTCATTTATTTTACATGACTTGTCATAATATAATTGCAATAAAATATGAATAAATAATAATTAAAATATATAAACGTCATGGTGGATATGAATTTGTGGTAATAATGAATTAGTGCACGAACATAAATTTCCCGAGTTTTATTTGTCACAGATTTTCATTATGAAATATAATGCTGGTGTATAAAAGTCTTCGACGGTAATTTAATATGTCAATCCAATTCAGCTATTTTGAACGTATTTCATATAAACGAAGCCAATGTTTTGGCCACTCTATGATTCAATTTACTTTTAATTTGAGATTACGCTTGTTATATTGCCGAAAATAGGGTAAGATAGCGAGTAAAAAAGTAATGTACGGTGTAATATGAAGAACATATTTAGTTTTTTCTATGAAAAAGTATATAAACTGTATGTAATCATAGCAGTGAAATAATGGATATATTTATGATTATGGCGTTTTGGAGAAAGGTAGAATATATTTCTTGTTATTTAGTTATTACTATTATAAATAGTAAGAAAGATATGAAATTTATAGATTTAACCATTTTTTATTCCATATATATATATATATATATATATATATATATACGAGTATATATATTTATTATCTGTAAGTACGATCATCAGCAGAAAATTGGATTTTATATTTCTGTAGAAGTTTTTTATTCTACATTATTGGATACGAAAATGATATTCCATAAACTCTATTTTCCCATTTTAACAGATACAGAAATTAATTCAATATACGAGTATATGCATTTTACTAATGAGATTTAAAACTTCTTCATTAATTTGATTCAGTTGCATGTTGTTGTTACACTCATTGATAAATCAATTACGTATTATATAACTGACAGAGAGGATTGTTCTAGAATTTAATACAAGTTAGTTTAAATAATTTAGTAATAACAAATATGTGATATAAACTTTATTAACAACAATATGTTCATCATGTATTTATATTCAGTGAAATATATATTATATTTTATAAAATAAAAACATGTATAATAAGTATATCAGTATAATTATTTAAATAAGTATAATTAGTATGAAAACATTTTTAGATAAATGAAAACGAATTTTATTAAAAATTAAATATTTTTAGATACTTTTTAATTACTATAAATAGTTTTAAAATGTGTATTTTTTAAATTAAAACTCTCTTAAAAAACTGCATATAATCCATAAATATTTTTCATTTTTATAAAATAATTTTGTAGATTAAAAATAATTGTTTAAGTAACTAATTTTTATAAAAAAATGAAATATTAATTAAATAATAATATTTTTTTAATTATAGGAAATTTCTCAAAATACTTAGATATAATAATTTTATATTCAAGTTATAAAACCAACTTTGATTTTAAAAATTGAAATATTTATGACATTAAATATTTCTATGAAAAAATCTACTTTAAATGTCAACAAAATGTCAGCAATAAAATTGTTTGTGTATCATCATCTTCAGCCTTGTCAAGAATAATATATCTAATAGCTTTTATAAAATATGAATAAAAACAATCATATTATTTTGAAAACTTGACGTTTAATCATCCGAAACAGGTCAATGGCGTAATCAACATAAGGTCTTATGATTACATTTAATGCGCCCCTTACTACTTTTGTTGTCATAGTTGTCAGCGTCATCGCTTGAAGGCAGTGCGAACAACCAAGATTGGTGGATTGGCGGTGGTAAACCACCTCACAAATTAATTATCATGTTTCACGTGAAATGTATTCATTAATTGAGTTTACGGTTCTGGTTATATAATTCGTCAGAACGCAGTAATGATTCATACAGTGGGTACACCAATCCCGTGTTACGTGTAAATACCTAACCGCTTGTAGAACGTAGTGAAATATCAAATTTTCTCAGGTGGTTTTTAGTTTCGTGGTTTTATTACTACAGAGCGGTTAAATTTAAAAATATAATTTGCATATGTACCTGTACAAAAATATGATGAATTAAGCAAAGTTGTTCCTTACATGTCAAGTTTAACATCGTACTTTTTATACCGTATAAATATTGTTTCATACAACTAAAAATACTTCAGTAAAAAATGGTAAAACAAATAAACCTATTTAAATTTAACTTCAACTTTTTCCACCCTTGATTTATTTAAAACTTACAACAAAAATTCATTATATTTATAAAAGTTAATTTTTTGTATTAGATTTTTTTATTATTTTATTTAATTAAATTAAAAAGAAAATTTATTTGTGTGAAAATTGGCATTGGAAATGGTTTCTTATTATATATATATATATATATATATATATACGAGTATATATATATATATATATATATATATATATATATATATATATATATATATATATATATATATATATATATACTTGATACTTTTAAACCTAAAATATTCACTAAAACTCCTTTTTTTCTTGATATTTATCTTAAAAATATTAAGTAAATATTAAAAATATTTGAAAATATAATAGTTGTATTATTTTTTCTGAAAATGTTTATTTTTTAAATTAACTAATTTAAAGCAAATATATTATTTGAATTAAAAAAAAAAATCATTATAAATAAATAAATACAATTTTGAGTCTGTAATTTCAGTTAAAAGCTATCAAAATTACTAATTATCACGTTTTCTTTATTTTTATAAAAACTTAATTTATTATTATTCAGTTAGTTTAAATTATTAATTCTTTCTACTATAGTTATATATTATTAATTTTATCATGTAGAGTTTTTTTTATTATGTACTGTTGTTATTTCTAAATTCAATTTATATTCTTAAAACTTATCTACTAATATTTTTTGTTTTTACTTTACAAAAAATCATATTTTTATTAATGTGTATATTTGAATGAATATTTAATTATCATAAATGGATACGGTGTAAACACCTGAACTTTTTAGCAACGTTAATATTTATATTTTGTAAAATATAAGTACTATAAAATCTACTTTATTCATTACACTTTTTTACATCATAATACATATACACATAACTAAAATTTTATTACAAAATAAATTGATATATTTTTTTTATTTCTATATATTTTATTTTTAAAAAAATGTTCTCGTTTTATCCTATTGGTTAAATTAATAATAAAATAATATCAAAATGTGAGATTATTATCCTTGATTAAACGAAATAAATATAAAATAAAATTATGGTTATTTTATTTTTTACATATTTTTATATTTTTTATTGTTGGTTCTCTGCACATAAATTTTACTATAATCGGCTTGAGAAATTATACTTTAATATTCAAGTATCAAATTGCTGAAAATGCACAAGTATCAAAACTTATGGTAACAAAATATAAAAGTTACAATATACACCAAAAGTTACTTAACGACTAAGATCATAAAATTATTTAATTGCTTCTTTAATGAATTAACATTCGATATATTTTATAACATTGAAATTAAAATTTGTCAATGTGCTTAATGTAAGAATTTTTTTAACAAAACATCAAGAAATTAAATATTTGTTCGGATAAATAAATAATAAAAGTATCTCATTAGTTTGTGTATATGTATTTAATAAAAGTGTATATATATATATATATATATATATATATATATGTATATATATATATATATATATATATATATATATATATATATATATATATATATATATATATATATATATATATATGATCATTATAAAAATTAATGATCAAAAGTAAAATAATATTTTTTTACTTTATAATTCCATTGGTCCAAAACGTGTTTAGTTTTTTTATCAAAATAGTAATATATATATATATATGCAGTAGATATAATTGATAAAATAATATAATATTCTGTTCACCTGCAGCTTTTTAGTCTGTAACTTTCAGTACTATTTATAACATCAGATCTAGACTAGACTATTGGTCTTCTCTTCATCCGTGCCTCATGGGTCATGAATTTCGTGCCTGGTACTTATTGCGTGCAAGTTATTTTACCAATCCATACACACATACATACATACATACACACACACACACACACATATATATATATATATATATGTGTATATATATATATATATATATATATATATATATGTGTGTATATATATATATATATATATATATGTATAAAGAGGGAGAGAGAACATGTCTCTAAATATTTTGTCGGATACTGACATAATAAATGGAATTATAGGATAACCCAAATGAGACTGATGGACAGTAAATGATAGTAAGCAAGTAAATTTATATCTAAACCTTTCAGTCTCGTATGAGCCACGCTATATAAGTAATAGCAACAAGTTAACATATTTTTAGTTTAATAATATTTTATTTAATTAAAGTGAAGTATATTTAACAGACTTGCAAAATATAAATATAATAAGAAATGGTAATAATGTTATATAAATTAATTTTAAATATTTTTGTTTTATTTTACGACTCACTAAATATTTTTTCAATATATAAATTAATAAAATGAAAATAAATATGAATAAAACGATACATTATTTTTATCATTTATAAAATAATATTGAAAAATAGATTGATATTAATTTTTCTATAAATCAATAATGGCAATAAATTTTTTTGTCAATTTAATAACGTTACTTGTAAGATTGCTATACGTTTATTATTTTTAAAATAAGAGAGATAGAAATTAACAAGACTTTTTTGACTGATTATTAAATTATATTTTTTAAATTCAAGATCTTTTTATGTAAATATGAAATAGAAAAATAAATCCATCCAATATCTTTTAATGACTTCTATTGCAAAAAAAATCTGAAAAATAAAGGGAACTGATTTCTAAAGCCTTCAAAGAGAAAATGTTTTTTGTCCCATTTTATAATAGAAATCGGTAAAAATTAAATAAGATTTTATTGAGAAAATCCTGATGACGAATTTTAAGACTTTACTATGATTCTTTCACTGTTTATTAAATATTTTATCATAAAAATAATTGAATTTAAATAAATATTTATGACAAGTAGTATTATATGAATTATAAAATATTTTATAGAATATAAATAAAAACTTGTATATTATATTAAATACAAATGAATTGAATTTGTAGTAGTATAGCAAACAAATATTTGATACTTGTTTTATTATTAAAAATTTAAAATTTATTATAAAATAAAATATATAAAAAAAATAAAACAGGATATAGAAACAGAAGGTATATAAATATTGCAGTATGTATATCAAGAGAAGACAAAAATATGAACTTAATTGAAAATTAAGATAAAAGAAGATTTATGTAATATTTATATGCATAATCTTACAACAAAAAGAATTTTTCATATTAAAGTCTACATTTTATATATTATTCTGTTTACAAATATGAATAATTGAATTTTAAAAAAATAATACGAATTATTTTTATGCATAATGAGGAACTGAATTATCTATTAAGGAGATAAGATAATAAGTTCTCAGAAAAATATCTTATCTTCTTAATAATTATTTATTAAGAAGATAAGGTATTTTTCGGAGAAAATTGTGCAGGATAATAATAATTATTAACTGTGCATTATATAAATATATATAGAGAGAGAGGAAGAGAAAGAGAGAGAGAGAGTAATGGATTTTATTTCATATTTTATCATATTTTTGTTATAAAAAAGTATAATGTTATAATAATTTTCGAAAATATTTTCAAATTGATTCTATTAAAAAAATAAATTAAAAGTAATTTAGATGTCAGTTAGTAGGATAAATGAATGAGAAAGTATTTATTTATTCAGATAATTTTTCACTATAATTGAAAATATTATTTAATTTGAGAGTAGAATTCAGAATATGTGGATAGTTCATTTAATAGTAGATGGTAATAATGATTAAATAAGGATTTTAATTGTTTATTGTATATGCTAATTAATTTAATATGGAGTGGTCCAAATGAGACATAAGGATAGTAAAGAATAATTCAACAAGCCATATAAGATAAAATGTCTTAATCTTATTATATATCTTCATTGTGTTAATTTTTTAATCATAACTTTTCTTTAAAATATTTAATTCATTTTTATAAAAAATGAAATAAAAATTAAAAATTAAAATTCGATGAACATTTTATACATAATATTTTTTGTAACCTATATCAATGTTCTATATAAATATGAAAAAAATATTGTACAAATTAAATTCTAAAATAATTTTTAAAATATACAGTAAAATATCGATTATTGAATTGTTTTAATATTGTATTATGATTTTGCAATAAAATCAAAGTAAATAAATGATGATAATTAATGTTAAGTAATATTTTAAAGATATTGAAATTTTACGATGATCTTAACCTATTTAAAAGTAACAATATGACCATTTTTAGTTTTGAAAAATGCAAATAGAAAATAAAGTAATTTGTTGTTCTTATATACTCATATTTATTCTACATTTAATTTATTTAGTATTTACGTTTAACTCATATAATTAAATGTAAATGATGCATCAATTTTATTTAAAACAACAATACTGATTATAGTAAATGTAAATATCAAATAAATTACTACGTATTATTTAACAAAATTTTAATTATTTGTCAATATGAAATGTTGGCTTTTATCTTTGTTAGAAATCATTAATCCAACAATTTATTTCCAATTCATTTATCGTTTAAAAATCCATTATT
This sequence comes from Neoneuromus ignobilis, assembly GCA_029203775.1. Lineage (NCBI taxonomy): Eukaryota > Metazoa > Arthropoda > Insecta > Megaloptera > Corydalidae > Neoneuromus > Neoneuromus ignobilis. Next base: position 14,105,405 of record CP092091.1, on the reverse strand, counting down.
CAAATCAATCAAAATTATTGTAATGAAAAATAACAACAAATGCGCTAAATAAAGAGATAATATAATTTATTATTGAAATGAGTGAAAATAAATTAATCGAATGAGAATATGTATTCATTCAGAATATGTATACATTCATTAAACAGAAGTTTTTGATAAAACCGTCTATATTAAAATTGTTGATTTACTATTTTATTTAAATTATGTACAATATGAGATTTGGTATTAAAATGTTTTCACAATACTATTGAGCAAAGTAATAAATTTTATTAATTTACTCGTCGTATGCATATATATATATATATATATATATATATATATATATATATATATATTATAAATAAAAATAAGTATAAAATATTTAAATTGTTAATAACATATTTTGTAAAAAAAAGTTGTAATATCATAATTTAACATTTTTATGAACCAGACTTAAGTAAAATGTTTAAACCTTTTTAATGTTTATATACAAGTGTATAATATTATTGATGCAATATTTAGTACGATAAAAATATAAAGTATACACATAATAAAAGCCAGACTTATGATATCTTATTGAAACACGTGTATTTTTTAAATTAATTAAAAGTGATACTTTTAAAATTAGATGTCACACTAAAATGTGTATAAAATTAAATTTTCTTGGACCGAATATTATGTTTTGTGATACCAACTAATACGCGTTGCGCTTTCTCCAGAGAAATGCTAACTGAGTTTACTGATCCGCTTTAACTTAACCACTTTCTCTAAGTTGGCAGCAGTCCTGACATAGGAAGTCCTGAGGGTACAATGATATATCGTTACAACTCACGTTGCGTCTCTAACGAAACAAAGACTCTTATCTTTCTTCTGAGCATTCTATTGCTTATAAACACAGATTGTTTAATTGTTTTCTGTTTCTTAAAAGACGATAAAACATTCTAGGTGAATTTATTTTTAATTAGTAACGAATATTCCAACAAGTGGTATTTCACTTTTACACAACACACAAACTCATATATATATATATATATATATATATATATATATATATATATAAGTAATGATTGATTATTAAACATAGAATAATAAAAGTATGATTGCATTTAAATGAATTAAATTTGTATTTTTACATTTAGATTACTTTTATACTATTTACATAAACCGTTAGTAAGTAAAAATACACGAAGTTGTGGGGTATAGTGCTATAATTGAAGTACAAAGAAACTTCTCATTGTCTGAGATAGTTTTTAATTAGTTTTTAATTAGCACGTCTTTACAAAGTTGGTAACTTGGCTTCTTATATATCTTTTTACTACTAAACGACAATCGATAAAATTTAAATTTAATATAAGAACTTAAATCCGTATTTATAAAAACAAATAATATACAGTTTTAAATTTATCCAGAACTTTATTGATATCGATTATATTAAAGTTATATTAATATCCGTATATTTTATTTGATCTAACAGAATAACATTTATACAACAAGACTTTATTAATGAAATATCGAAAAAAAAACAAATTGAAAGACATAAAAAGGAAATTTATCATTTAATTTAATTGTAGGTTTGAAATATAACTTTATATATAAAAGTTGAAATTGGGGATAGGTCTGTTAAAGGTTGTTTTTCAATATCATTTTTGAAAATGTAATCAATTTTGTAAAAATGAATATTAAATAGCAGAAAGTTCATTTTCGTAAATGGAGAACGGTTTCGAGTTTAAAATGAAATGAAATCTTTGATTGATAGAAAGATGACTAAAAAATTATTATTATTTTTTATACAAATAATATATTTATAATTGATGAAAATTGGTTTATATTACATTTTTATTTGATAATACTTGTTTTTTGATTAATTGCTTATTTAAAAAAATAAATCATTATTTAATGGAATGTTTTTATGAATATAACCAGAAAATAATAATTATATAAATTTGCTTGATATAATTAAATCTAAATTTTTCTAATTTCATGTATATATATATATATATATATATATGTATTTGGTTATAAAATATAAAATTATTTGTATGTTTTGGTTAATGACTTTTGTTCTATTTTTGGTTTCAATAATTTATAAAAAATCAAAAGTATTAAAAATTAGTATTTGAATTACCTTTTCTAAAAATACAATAAAAAATTATTTTATTAAATAATTTACTCAAATGTTTACTTTATTACCACTGTACAATAGGACATAACACACACACACACACACACACACACACATATATATATATATATATATATATATATATATATATATAAATAGAAAAAATATATATAATTAAAATATTTCTTTATAAATTAACATTTTCTGCTAGTATTTATTTTATTTTTCAATTAAAATATTAATACAAATTTTTTAATTCTTTAAAGTTTTATGTTTGTAATAATTTTATATTTTTGATGTTTAAGAAAGAAATCTGTGGTACTTCTTATATATATATATATATATATATATATATATATATATATATATATATATATATATATATGTGTGTGTGGGTGTGTGTGTGTGTGTGTGTGTATGTATATATATATATATATATATATATATATATATATATATATATATATATATATATATATATATATATATAATATAAAGTGAAAAAAGAAAAATGCAGATCCAAAAATGATTAAAGCTGTTATAAAATTATACGACGAAAAATACCGTGAAAATATTCACTGCACTGTGGTGTAGGAAATTGCGAGACGCTGTGTAAATATTCCATTTTCATCATAATACATTCACGAAGGTCTAAAGGGAGAAATCATTTCCGCCAGAAACAATAATCTTGCATGGAATAAAGAAAGTTGGTTGTGAGCAAAAGAGGGAAACTATGAACACGGTTCATGAATTTAGCAAAGAAGAAATCGTTAGTGTTTTGAACAGTTTTTATCGTCAAAAAATTTAATATGTATTAAAATGAAAACATTATAATCATTACAAACGTTATATATTAACATATATATAATTAGAAACCTAAAATATTTTAAAGTTTAAAATCATCTGAATAGCAAGGTGAGGTGAATAAAAATATTAATAAAAGTTAACATAATAAATCTGTTTGATTTATTATAAGATTAATTAATGAAATACCTATTTCTTTTCAAAGAAATTTAAATTATTAAACTTTTTTTCTTATAAAAGTTTTTACTAAATCAAATTGTATTTCACAATTAATATTATTTTCAAAATATAATTAAAATATTTCTAGTCATAATTACTGTGTTATTTTAATATTTAACATTTTCATTATACATATACGTTTTTATTTTTCTTCTTCCCCCCTATCTATATATACATTAAAAAAATATTTGATAACATCTTTCATTATATTGATTAATTTTTGTTGTAGAATTTAGTATAGTTGAATAAATTCTACACAGGTAACTTAATAATGTACTCATATTCCATTGTCGTCAAATAAACTTCAATCGAAATCCGTCAACTGTATAAATTGCTTTGATAAACTTAATACATCAGTGGAATACTATTACGTTTAGAATGTAAAGAATAAGTTTATGTATATGTATATATATATATATATATATATATATATATATATATATATATATATATAAAATAAAAAATAAAAAAGTAAGCTTTATGCTTTAAAATGTTGGGTACATAAAATGTTTTTGAATGATATTTCTAAATATCAGGAATATACATAGTTTATATATATATATATATATATATATATATATATATATATATATATATGTGTGTGTGTGTGTGTGTGTGTGTGTAGGGAATTACTTGTTGAGTTATTTACGACAAACAGAATTGAAAATTATACTATCTTCAAGTAGAATGTAATTGATTCTAGAAATCATTTTTAAAGTCATTAATTATGTAGTATTAGAAAATATAGTTTTTATAACATCATTAAAAATTTCAAATGAATTATTGTAAAAATAATTTACTATCCAATTATTGAATTTTTGTTCATTTATCACAATTCTAATCTCTTATAAAATAATATATTACACATTTCATTTCTAACAACTCTTTTAAACGTCAAAATATATGTTTATTATTTAAAAGGCATCAATAATAAAAATACCAACGATATAGGAATTTAAAAATATTGAAGTGATGTATAATTTAAAAACATAGAGTAGCATGAAATATATACACTTGGTAACGAATAAAGATCAATACTGTGTCAAATTAAAATATAAAAACAATGGAATTTGATGTTAATGGTTTTTATTGTCCTTGTTTTCATTTCACTCGAGCTATATTATTTTTTTATATTGTATCCAAAATATAAAACAATGCTGTAACTAGGAAATATAAAACCAGAGTTGTATTAACAGTGCTGGACATAAATGCTTTTAAAATTAAAATTACTCTTATTTAATAGGGATATATTTTTGACAAAATGGCATTTTTATTTGATATTATATTTGTATATAATACTTTTAATTATTTAATTTTTTTAATTGTATTTCAGCTGAAATCTTGAACAAAAGTAAATATATGTATTTAAAAAATAGACTTTATTATAATATTACTTTCAAAAGAGGTCTAAACAAGTAAAGTTCACTTTTAAATAAAGTTTTTTAAACAAGTTTACCAATATTTTTAAATACATATATTGTTCTATAGAATGTACGAAAGTTTCATTTTTTTTGAGACGAGAAGTTTGTTTGAATTTATTTTAAAATATATTTTCATTAATGAACAATATTTTTAAAACAGTTTGTATATATGAGAGAACATAGAATAATAATTTATGAACAGTTCATTGAATTAATTTTATCGATGGCAGTAAATATTTAGTATAAAAAAAATAAAAATATTTTAAATTATAAAACAATTTTACATTTATTGAATAACATAGTGATCATTTTTTTTATTTATATTTATTCGGTGGAAATTCCTTTTTTTATTATAATAGATGATTCTTAGACTAATAATTATTATTATATTAATTACAATTAAGTACAATGAATTCTATAATTTTTAAATTTCAAATGTTGTTTAAAGTAACTTGTTATAATTTTGTAACAATTTTGATCATTTTTGGATTTTTATATATCGTTTTTTGTATTTTAGTTTATATATATATATATATATATACGTAATTTTTCTTTTTTTAATATTAAAAATATAAGAAAATTGTAAATATAATACAAACGGATGGATCATAAACATTTTTATTAATATTTTAATAAATAAATAAAATGTTAAAATAAAATAACTATATCTATCTATCTATCTATATCTATATATAATCATATCAATTCACAGCTGGGTGAAAGCCTTAATGAATGTTACCATTAGATGTTATTTGGTTTCACTCATCATGTTGACCTGGCGGGTTAGTGAGGAATATATATGCATATATATATATATATATATATATATATATATATATATAAATGTGTTTGTGCGTGTATGTAATTATATTATCATATATGTAAGTATATAAAATATTCATATCAAATAAACAACTAAACGTTGAGTGTACTGACATATTACTATTAAATTCCTTTTAAAGCCGAAATACACTGTACAGACAAAACTAAATTGATAGCATTTCGACACGTCCGATGCTAGAGCTGGAAACGGTGAAGCCATTTCCGGAATACTAACAATGCAATCCGGTTGCTAGACGGACGTAAGTGAACAGTCTAAACGAAAGCGTCAAGAGCCTCGTAAAACAAAGAAGAGAACGCACATGTAGTATATATTTATTATAGAGACGCCTTTATCTAATACGCTCTTTGAATTTCATTACTGAATTTTTCCGCTAAACTCATTCCATGTATGTTTACTTTTTCGAAAGATTATTTAAAAATAACCGTATCAAATTGGTTTTTAATTAAAAACAAGAACAAAATTTAATTGAAAGCTTTTTCTGTACGAAATAATTTCAGTTTCAAAATAAATAACTGAATAGTTACATTTGTTCGTTTTTGGTCTTGTGTAACTTTTGTATTTATATCTTTGAATAACAACTTTTGGATCGCTTTTGTAGTATCATTTTAGAATTAGTATTAAACTAACAAAAAATTGAAAAATTAGGATTAGATTTTAAATAAATTATAAAATGTACTTATATCGACTATTAATAATGATGGATAATTACTAAAAATAAAGTGAAGTTTATTTATAGGAAACATTGATTATTCAATTAAATCTGATTAAATTTAAACACTGATTTTCTTACTATAAAAAATGTATTATAATAATATATTGACTTGATTTCCAGGTAAAATAAATTTTATATTAAACAAGTAATTCGTTCCGTTGCTTTAAATTTTAAAAAAAAATTATGTTCTTCATATCAAGTCGAAAACAAAATCTAATAATGCCATCCTACATAAAAAGTATTATTCGTATAAAAAAGGCACAATTCAATTTCTTTTCTCGATTTTCATCAATATCTTCTACTATTGGTATGAGAAATGAGTGCAATGCAATATATTAATAGAATAAGGGGGTTGTAAGTGAATACGAAATAAAATATGATATTGAGAAAGGTAATGAAAAGCATACATTTGTAGAGTTATTTTTAGTAAGTTTGTTTAAAGAGGGTTTTTCAGAATGACTATTTTTTAATAATTTTTTATTTCAAATGTTATATTCATAAGAAAAAATCAAAAATTATTTTTTTTTCTAATTTAATTTTGAATCAAGTTTGTTTAATAATAAATGTAAATAAATTGAAATATGATATTATAGACATTTATTAAATATTTCATAAATGTAGAATGATAAGAACATACAACTGATTCTCCACATCAAAGATGAATCATTATCATTTTAATTCATGGAATGTCAAATGAACCATTACAGACATTATATATATTATATATATATATATATATATATATATATATATATATATATATATATAATATGTATGCACGTATGTATGTTTGAACTACAGATGAGTGTTGACATTTTCCATCATTTGATATATTGTTAGTTTTTCTCTAGCAAAGTGTTATCTTAGTATAGGATCGCAATTTTCTTGAATGACTAGGAAACAATTACTTTTTGGATGAAAGATGACAAATGTCAGTAAAGTAACGTTTGAGGTCGTTAATACCTAGTACGTTATTAAACAACACGTACTGTTTTCTCATATATATATATATATATATATATATATATATATATATATATATATATATATATATATATATGTATATATAACGGATGCATTTAATAAATACATGTTGTTAGATATGTTAAAGAATTTTTTAAAAAAAATATTTACAAAAAATATTGTTTCAAATAATTTTAGACATTCTGTATTTATTTGTATAAAAATTGTTTTGTATTGTAGTGATTTAGCACTAATCAAAAAGTTTTTGCTTTTAAATCCAATTTTTCCAAAACACTGTATCATCAAAGGTCTCTTCTTTCATTCTTTGAGCAGGTTTATATTTTAAATTATTTTCTTTCAATAATTTAATATCATATTATATTAACAATAAAATAGAATTATATTTACGATGATATATTTTATTATTTGATTTTTACTTGTGTGATTCTTTATGATATTAATTAATAACATGATATTTATTTATTTTAATGTTTATTTAAAAATAAATGTATTTTTTTAATATTAAAATATATGATGAAACCAAATTTATTATTTTATATAACAAAATAAATATTTTTACAGATTTACAAAAAAATTAAAGATTTTTTATACAAAATAAGAATCTAAATCACTGAATACAATAGAAAAATAAATTAAGTTAATATAATGAAATATATGAGACACCTATTTAAATATTATTTCTAAAAAAAAATTAATTTATTATTTTACTTATCAAGGAAATCATTATTCATAAGATCAACACATTTGATTATTTTATTTATATAAAATTAAATTTATATGCTTATAACGACTTTCGTTACTATTTTATAGTACTATTAAGTTATACCAAGAACACTGAAATACAGGAATAGCTGCATGGATCGATCTTCCTAGTAACGTTGATTCCATGGAGAACAACGAACATGTGTTATCTCGACTAAAATTAAGGAGGCCCGTAGTGAATATCGTATGCCACAACCATTATACGATAATAGCCACAGTATTTCGAAATACTGAAAGAAATATACGAAATAATATCGCTAAAGAAACAGGTGTATAAACATTGACTGAAGTTTTGTCAACTAAACGTATACTGTTTAATTTCCCAGAAGGATTTGTTTGGAAGAAATAGAAATAGTTAGAAATCGTAGGCAGTATAAAGGTTAAATATTTATTTTTATATATTTTTTTAATAAATTTTTCTTATTTTAACTTAGGGAGTTATTAATAAAAATTATATTTTTTTTATTTTATTCATACATATACATTTATATATATATATATATATTAATAATTATTTTTGTTATTAAGTTAAAATTAAAATTTTCATATTATTAAATTTTCTTTATTTTTTGTTGTCAATTGTTCTTCTTAATATTTCCAAAAATTATTCTTCATTCGAGATAAAGTTTCAAATAAGATTTACTGATAAACAGATAAATAGTTTTCGTAAATTAACTTCTGGTTGTAATGTAGTAATCAAACCGTTCTGAAATTCATATCGGTTCATTTGATATTTATTAAGAAACCTTTCTTCTATTTTCATTTCAGACCGTACTATAAAGTAAATCTGATAACTCATAGTGAAATCTTTTATTAGTATATACATACATACATACATATATACATATATACATACATATATATATATATATATATATATATATATATATAAAACTTATAATTATTTATTACAAAGTTTTATCAAACATAGAAATATAAAAGTCGTATTGAAATGAATGCAGTTTATATTAATTTAAAAAATAATGATATTCTTTTCAATTTTCTACATTATTTTTACATTTCTTATAAATTTAAATGAATAATTGTTAATAAAGTGAAGTATATTGTTTTATAGTGGTAATTAATATAAATAGTTAAATTAAATATCTTTTATAATTAATATTTTTAAAATTCACTTGAGCATTTTTATTTTAACTAATTGTAGAATAATATAACATTAATAATACAAAAAAATGGTATGTGTACTTATATACACATGCCAGAAGTGAAACTTCTTTTCAATAAAGTAATCAAAGGTACACGGACAAGGGTATGCCTAAAACTTGTAGATGAACAAATTCTTCAAAATAAAGCAAGTAAAAAATGAAGAAATGTAGTAGGGAAAAAAGCGGTAAATACTCGAGATAAAAATTTGATGATCAATGTTTTAAATAAATTAAATTTTTACAATTATTTTATATTAACACATCGTATGCCGACAACGCGTCTCGATGATGTCTTTCGCGCTCTAGTAATAGTATGCGAAAGACGTCCTCGAGACGTTGTCCGCACACAAGTGTTAAGTAAGATTAATATTTATTTTCAAATTAAAACTTTTATATCATATAATATCGGATCGGTAATAAATAAATGTCGGACCGATAAATGTAAATGTCGGACCGATAAATATCGGACAGATAAACAAATGTCGGACAGTTTCCGCGTCAAGTAACAATTTTTACCCAACGCCGCTAAAGAAGTTTCACTTCAATAATCTTAATTTTATAATTGAACAAGAAATCAAATCAATACTCAATTATCTTGAAATTATTTTTAGAAAAATATTTCTTAACGCTGAAAACTCTTAAAATTGTTCAATAATTATATAATATGAAAATATAAGAGTCTTAATTATAAAATAAATAAAATATGAATTCAAACGAACAGGAAAACATTTGTACAATAAATACAATATACGGATCTGTGTAAATCGCAAATCATCCTCATAAATTATATATAAAATGCTGACCTTTCAAACGTGATTGAAAAACGCAGAATATCGAATCATACTGAATGTAATAAATTAGTGAAATCAATGTAAATTCATTGCATGATAAATAATTTGGCAATGATTAGATTAAAAATTAAATTCTTTATAATATCGAATCTTTGAGTTCAAAATATATATTATATTTAAGCCTTTTTAGACTATATAGTCATAATATAATGTTGTATATCATTATAATTAATTTTTATATTTTTGTTATTTTCAGGTAAAATTTTGATCATATATATATATATATATATATATATATAATAAACTGAAAAAAATATATTTTCGAAATTGATATATCATAAAAAATATCAGTCGAATTTTAAAACCATTTATAGATTACTTTAAAGTATAAATGTTTGATTGGCTACCAGGTTTAAATTTCATTATCGTTTACGAAAATTTTATAAGCGGATATTAAATTTGTGAGTTCGCTAAAATTATCACCTGAAAGTTATAATCAATTTACTTATAAGCGAGTTGCTATCATCCTTCAATGTTTGACATTCAAAAAAAGTATTCAATAGAGTTGAACATCACGTTTTATGTAAATAGATTTTAATGAAAATATCAATTGGTTTTAAATATAACTTTTTCTTATTATACACAAACAAAATGTCGAAGAAAATGAACACTAAAATTTTATTCTAATTAATATCACGAAAATTTCATAACGCTGATGTTTTCCATTAAATTTTCAATATTTACCTAAAAAGAAAAACTACTTTTCTATATATTGATTATATTTAAAAAGCGTTTATTTTTGGTTCAAAAGAATAATTTTATCATAAAATTAAAATTGTGAGTTTGTTAGAAAATAATTACAATTTGATGTTGTAAATTTGTTTTAAATGATGTAGCTCAATTCATTATTATTAATAGTTTATTATTTAAAATGATTTTTATTTATATTAGTTGATTCAAATAAAACGTTATATTTTTATATGCTCTGTTAAATTGATAACAAGTAATTTTATTTTTTACAAATTAATGGTTATCTTGGAAAATAAAAAATAATTATATAAAAAATTTGAACTAATATTAGAAATTCATGGGAAAAATTAAAATGTTGTTTAGTTCAGAATAATTTGTGTAGATATATAAAATTTTAATTTTAATTAAAAAATGTTCTAATGTTGAAAAATAATAGTATGTATATAATAATATAACTTATGAAAAATATAAATTATATGTAATTATTAACTATTTTTTAGTGTTGAAGAGTGACTCATTTTTAAAAATTGAAAACGAAATAGATTAATTTTTGTAAAATTAAAATAAAGAGATTTATTGATCCAAAATCAACATACAACGGTCGTTTGATAAATATGGTAAAAAAGTAAGAAAAACTAAATTGAAAAATTTAATTAAATTAAACAAAAAAAAATTTACCATACTTATCAAACGACTCTCGTATTTTTAATAAATAAATATAAATTTCAATTTTAAAAATAAATTAATATTTTTGTACAATATAGTAATCACTCAAGTTGTGTATAAGAAAAACAACAAATAGGAAAATAAAACATATATAAAAAATTAAAATTACAGATTAAGTCATATGGAAGAAAAATGAAAAAAGGAGGTGATAAAAGGATGTAAAATTACAGACATATAATTAAAGAATATTCGTAGAGAGAGAAAGAAAGAAACTAAAGGATAATTCTATTAGAAAATACGTAGAAAATTTTAATACTGTCCTGTATAAGTTAGAAGAATTTATTATACATCATTGAATCATAAATGATGCAGAATATATCTACATTCATATATATATATATATATATATATATATATATATATATATATATATATATATATTTGTAGATAAGCCATACGGTGATTCTGTATTTATATTTGGAAAGTTTTCCGTCTGTTGTAAACTTGTAAAAACGTATTGCCCGGAGTAATGAAAATATGTAGGTACGCCAATGAACCAATAGATAGAAGATGAGATTACGACCGAATGACGTCACCCCAAAGCATTCAGGAACGTTGCCTTTACCGGCAGCAGCTGTATCGACATGGAATCGTGACATTAATAACGTGACAGGATTCTAAAAGGGTCGCCGTTGATGTCACTGTATACCGTCTGCTGATCCCTTAGTCCTGGCATAACTGTGCACCAGAATTCGGATAATCCTATACCACGTTGTACAACTCTGTATTATTCGAAAGTTGCAAAGTTTCACGGGATATTGGTACGTATGATGTAGGTAACGTACGTTTAAAATCTCTCTGGTGGTCGTTGTTGTTGCAACTGCTCTTTTGTCTTTATCGTGGCTTTGATAATCTATTGCTTGGTATCTTTGTGTTTTGTATATATGATGTTTCATTTACCATATACGTACTATATTTCCGTTCATTAACTGGAGTCTCAATATTAGTTATTGTAGAATTACTATTCAAGTATTTCGTATAAATATTTGTATTAAATAAAAAATATATACACATTATTTTGATTTCAGTAAATTTAAACAAATGTTTTTATAATTAAATTATTAAATTAAATATTTTAAATTTAATTTAATTTTTTATTTTTAATTTTCTGTTTAATTAGAATATTTTCTTATGTTACAATATAATAAAAATAATTATTTGGACACCCAAACAAATCTCTCTCTCAATCTCTCTCTCTCTCTCTCTATATATCTATATATATATTTGTATATATGTACATATGCATATATTAAATAAAAATAATAAAAAAAATATTTTTCAATTGATAATGATATTTTTATTTTATATAAAAAAATATAGTTGAAAATGAAGCTCAATGAGAAAAATAATTATTTAAAACCAATGTTTTATTTATTTTCTCTTGATGGACTAGAAGTAAAATAAAAAGAATATAAATCAAAGAATTTATGGAACAAAATTTTCTTTCTGTATTCAACATTGTGTTAAAATTAAAGATGAACATCGATCAAGAAATATAGATATTTTGATATCGTCGAAGAGATTTCATTGTTATAAAAAAATATTTCCTCGTAAAAATATAAATTTTTCAATATGAATAATTCAAGGATAAATAATATATATATATATATATATATATATATATATATATATATATATATACATATATTGATTACTAAAAAATGTTCCTTGATTCGTGAAAAAAAGTAAATACGGGCTAAGATTTCTCACAAAATATAATACATTGGAAAATATTAAACACATTAAAATAAATGTTATCGTTAACAAAATCAAATATTATTGTTAATGAAATCAATGTTTAAAAAAATAAGGGTGGTTTATTTTTACGTATAATTTTAATGTTCAAATATATATATATATATATATATATATATATATATATATATATATATATATACATATATTTGTGATGAGTAAAATTTAAAAATATTTAATTAACTAAAAGTAATAGAAATATACGAATCAAACAATTTTTAACAATCAATCCAAGTTATAAATTTACTTTCTAAAGATAAAAAATACATGCAGTTATTTAGTTTTTCACAAAATTTACTACTCTAACCCCATTACAATTTATCAAAGTATTTTATATTTATAAAATATTAATAGAACAATATATCATATGAATTAAATTCTTATATTGTTAAATCTTTTTTAAATACAATGGTCCTAAAATTCAATAAAACTTAATAATAGTATAACACACTGAAATTGAATTTAAGGGTAGTTTTTAGACAGCCTACATATTTTTTTAAAAAAATTCAAGTACCTTTTAAATAATGATTAAATATTAAATCCAGTAAATACAGTGTTTTTTTTTTTAAAAAAAAACCTTAATTCTTCATCTATCGAGACTTTATTTAATAATTATTTCGAATGAAATTTATTGTATATTTATAAATAATTATTAATAAATATTTGAAAAACATTTATATATTTTTTAAAAAGCATCGATTCATTCTAACAAATTTACAATAAATGTTTTAAAAATTACATGTCTGTTTTAATTATAATGAATTGAGTTAATTACCATTCTACTTTTATAATTAATGTTTACTTGCGAGATACATTACGAAGAAAGTGATGTTTTAATTATATTTAAAAATGGATATTGGCTTTTGATATACCTTCAAGTATACCTTAAATTACAGTAAAATTAAAGACTTGAGTAAATATTTTAAACAAAGCATAGTCGATGTAAAATAATCAATAAAGTCAAAACTTTTTATTCGAGCTTTTATTTTTAATATAATGATTATATGAAATTTATAACGAAGTTAATTATAAACTTTAATGTTTATTAAAAAATATCAGTACTTTTTTATTAAATTAATAAATTGAATTTATAATGAATATTTCATGATTTAAGGTAAGCTTAACAAGGGATGTTAAAAATCTTTTATCTTATATTAATTTATAAAATATATAAGATTTCAAAACGTACTCGAATAATTATCCAGTACTGAAATACTGAAATTAAAAGGCAAATAATTAATAATTATTGAAGATAATCAATATAAATTAATTAAAAGAAAAAATATCTCATTATTTCATATCTGTGAATTATGTAAAAATAAATAATATTGGAAAAAAATTAATATAAAAATTTGTAGACATCAAGTGATATCAATAAATAATTTCATGTATTAAAATTATTTCAAAATAACAAATAATTTATTGATAAGGACAAAAAAATCGTCCTTTTTTCTATTTTTTTAGTTTTAATCTTAAAATTGTTGTTAAAATTCAAAGAGTTTATATAATTATTGCTTTTTAAGAAATTTTCAAAAAGTAAAAATTGATTAGGGGAGAAAAGAAAATCATATAAAATAATTTTTTCTTACTACTTCATTTAATATTTTTTTTAGTGTACATTAAGTCAGAAAAAAATATGTAGTATATATATGTTAATTTATCAGTCATAAGTTTCAGTTATGTAAAACTAAACATAAAAACAATTAAAAATAAACTTGAAGTAGAGCTCAAGAGAACAAAGCTTTGAATATAAAATAAAATTCTTTTACAGTTTAAATACTTTTGCATATATAAATACAAAGATACTAAAAATCCTCTAGATGTCACATATAATCAGCTTATATATCGAATGAAACTTTGTATACATGATTTGGTTATACATTTTTGATTTTTTCTATTTCGAGCTTTCATGTTTAAATAACCATAAACTTGGAAATTTCTATTTTCTATACATTTCTTTTTTATCATACTTCATCACATATAAATTTTATCAAATAGATTTTTGTTATTAAAATTATAACTAAATATACATTTATTATTGATTATTTTATTTATTAAAAAAAGACAAATTTTTTATAGAAAAATGAATATAATGGAATTAAATGAAATATTTTTATATGAGATCATTTCCTTTAAGAGTGCTATATTGTTCCCTTTATCTGAAATTATTTCATAAGTGTCACTTCAAATTTTGAAAGAATATTAGAGAAAGTCACCATTCGGAGAAATTCATAGACTATCCATCCGTCTGTAAATGTGATATGACAGATTGACACACTGTCATAAGTAAGAGCTTTTAAAAGTTAACGAAATTGAAGTTAGCACTGATATTATACAGTTCACTCACATTAAAATGAATAATGTATATTAATATATATTCAAATAAAAAAATAATAAATATTGCTATTAATCAAAATCTAACAAATTATTATAATACTAAAACCGATAATACAATATTTACTTTTTTCAACATTTTATTGTATTTATGTATTAGATAATATTGATATTTTCAAATTAAAAAAACCTTTTTTTTATTAAAACTGTTATTTTTTGGAAATATGTAGTTTGCAAAAAAGTTATTTATCGACTGGACATAATCAATTATCGTTATTTGCATAACCAAAGTTAAATCTCCTTATATCCTCGTATTAAGGGTAAATCCTCTCATGAGTAATTTTCAAAATTTGAAGTATTATTTGACTGCTTTCAGCTTGTATTTGTAATGATTAATGAACATATTATGTAGGTGTGTTGATAATTCATTTGTAATAAATTTTAAATGTTCCTTCATAAAATATTTAATCAAATTAATATTACATCTTTTTTATTATATACATTTTAATTACACACACATATAAATATATATATACATGAATATATATTCAAATGATTTATTAAAGTACTAAGTTACCTAATGATGTAACAAGTGTTGACAAGTGTTGATATAATACATAAACAATAAGCTAATGGAATAAACTGGAGAACAACAAAATAGTATATCCAGAAAACAAACAATGTTTAATTTTTTCACTCTGTTTAATAATTATTACTCTATAGTCAATTACTAAGTAGTGGATATAAAATATAAAATAAATTTTAAGAGAAAAATTTTAAAACATCACTTTTTATAAAGATAAGTTGTTTAATCAAATTAATTTTCACTGACTTGAATATATTTTCCTACAACTTTCATAAAAAAAATATTTGAAAATGTTTGAATTTTAAATATAATTAATTTATAAATAAAAATGTTTAACAGACTTTTAATTCTCGAATACTTCATTCGTTAAAAAAATCATTTAACAGATATAAATTTGATGGACAAAGAGAATATGATAAAATTCGTAATTTGTAACATTCATATTTTTATAGAAATGAATTACTCAACGTTGTATTATAAAATCTTAGATTTTATAACGTAATTTTTAAACTATAATGGAATCTATTAAAATATACTTCAACGAATAAAACGAACAATATTTTTTTTCTATAATCTTATCAATTTAACTATAAAACTAAATTAATATATTAAAACTGAATTCGTTAGAATATCAAACGAATTATTACATTCATTTTTACCCTATTCAATAGAAAATCTTTATGAAAAATGAATGTATGTTGAATAAGCTACGCCAAATGTAGTTTCTAACTTGTGGTTGATTTTCTTACTTTTTCAGTAATTTTTTTAATGCAGTACATGTTATATCAAGCCTGAAATTTTAATATGCACATTGCCTTCTCTCCGACACAATGTAAATATTAGCTTTCCATGATGTAAAGCCGTATAAATACATAATCTAGATTTTCAGTTTTATTAAACCATTGTGTAGGTTATATACTGTTATAAATAACCAATTTTTTTATTAAAAGATAAAAAGAACATTTCTTGTTTAAAATAATTAGGAAATATTTTATGTCTATTTAGTTACATTTTATACGGTTCATTAATTCAACTTCATCTATCAAATATAGTAGAGAAATAGCAAATTGATTAATTATCATCTCTAAAACGTTTTAATAATTAGTAATTGATTTCAGAATCAAAACTTCCATATCATCAAATTGTAAGAAAAACATCTCTAAATATTTTTTTGAAAACGAATATTGTTTTTTTTAATATTGAATATTTTTTAAAAAATATTCCATTAGTAATATAAACTATAGTAGTTAATATGATGTCTTACTCAAACTTGTGTAAGAAAATAGTTTTGTATTTTCTTTAAATCCGTTACTGCTTTATAAATCTTTATGAAAGGAGGATAACTGTAATACACAACAATAACGCTGTCGGAATCCTGAATGGTAATCTTTCAAATGACTTAACAAATATGTCACTTGGAAACAAAATGGCAGAAATGATACGGAAAATTTCTACCTCAGACAAAACCAACATGCCATGCGCACTAATCTAATTTATTTTCTCCTTCGTTCCATTTCGCAATATCTTTGAATATGTCTTTTTTTAATATTTTCTTCAATAATTTTAATAGATATAACATTCAAATGTATACGTCTATTTCTTTTATTTGCTATCACCGTTTTTTCTTATTTTTTATTTACATTGTCGATTTTATATTTTATAAATACTAGCTCGATTATATATATATATATATATATATATATATATATATATATAAATAATTACTTATTATCTGTTTTTAATATATCACTTGCTTAATATATTCTTCTATAATTCAATAACTTAATATTATAAGTACTTTTTTAAAAAAATACATTATTCAATTTTCTTAAAATAAATCTTTTAGTCTCCATACTTTTTGTGCTTTTAAAAATCATGTTTTTTATACCTCTTGTACTGTTTTAAAATAAATTAGTTTTATATTGTCTTCTTTAATTATTTTTTTAATATGTTTTTTCTTAAACGTACTTTTATTCTATTGGGTTTTCAGTTTATATAACATTTTATAATGTATATTTTTAATAAATGCCATATTCTTTCTTTAATATATGAACAAAATCTTTTAAGTATTTTATTTATTATTATAAATATCTTTTACAATATATAAACTCATTAGTTTGTTATTTGTTATCTTCATAAATCATCTAATTTTTTTTTAATCCTATTTTTTATTTCTATTAAAACTTAAAATATATATAAATATTTCATTTATATACGATATAATTTGAATATTTTTTTGTATTAAATTTCTTTTGACTCAAATAATTTTTGAGATGAATTTTATATCTACAATAGAATATTTAATGATTTTATATGAATAATCTCTACAATAAAAATGAATAAATCTTAGTTTATACTTATATTGTAGTTATATAATATTCAAATAAATTGTTTTTATCACATATATTTTTTTATTAATAAGTGAAATTCAGTAAGTACTAAATTATAATATCTCATGTTCAAATTTATTTCTTTTTTTCATATGAGTTCTGTTGATAAAGATCAAAATTCTAGTATAAATATTGAGTTCATTTAATTAAAATGGTCATTTATTTGTGATTAGTAATAATTTAATAATCATAAATAAATTAATAAAGGTTAGTGATAATTAAATAAATAATGAATTTGTTCTTCTATGTCAATGATAAACGAATAAAAAATTAATTTTATGTTGGATAATAAAATTGATTAAAAATGTTAATTAAAATATTACAAATATTTGATGAAAATTAAATATTTTAACTTGGTTAAAGGGTTTAGATAATTTTCGAATTGAAATTTTCAAATAAAATTTAATCATTATATATTTAACATGATTAAATTAATGATTATTAACTAATAATCATAAAATCCTTATTCAAAAAATACACATTTGTAATGAAATTTGAAATTTTATTCAGTAAACATTTTTTAAAAAACGAATTTTATAAAAAAGTATTTTCCATAACAAAAATATTTTTTTTCAATATACAACCTTACAAGTACTAAAAACGCAAAGAATCAAAAAGTATTCAAATTTAATTTCAAAGTTTTCTTATGTCTAAGTAAATCATTTGACACTGTGTCACCAGATTGTTTATATTTACTAAAGATTTGATAAAGAATTCATACAGAAAATTTCAAAAATGAAAAAAATATGTTTTTTATTTTAAATTAAATTTTTAATTTACATTTTTTGTTTGAAATCTAAAATGATAAAAGGACAAATTATTGTACTTTAAAAAATATTTATTGATAGATCTATTATTGTTGTATTTATTTGAAATTAATATTTATTCTAGAAAATATTAAGCTACAAGAAATAACAATATTTTAATAATAATAAATTATTTTAGTTCCCCCGAGAGTAAAATTTACAACTAAACAAAATTTGATAGTAATCTCGTATTATCTTAATATTCATACTACTTGAACAGTCTTTGTTTTATATATAAATATTTAACAATTCTTTTTCTAAAATTATTAATAATATAAAAGTTCAATTTTTATTTTATTACAACATTTAATAAGCTGGATTAAAATTTCATAATGTACAATTTAGAATAACCTAAATAAATCGAAATAAATGACATTTATAGATGTGTTTTATGAATAGATGATTTTTTTATTAAAATCCTGTAATTTATTTTTGCTTAATAAATTAATATTAACAATGACTAACAATTACTTAATATTATTATTAATATAAATGAATTATACCTTCAGTTTTGTCTTATAATTTGAATATATACAATATATATCATTGAAATTAACATGTTTTATAAATTAATTTCGATAACAGTTTAATTTTTACTTTGCCTATATATTTCTTTGCTAGTTTTTAATTTTTTTTTCTGAAATTCTTAGATATTTTTCTAATAATAAATTATTCAAATTAGAGGATATATATATGTATATATAAAATATGAAAAGTATTGTGAACTGGTATAAATATTTTAAGTGTTTCACCTACTTTTCTAGTACATACACTCTATTTAACCTAACACTAAGTTAAACAAAGCAATGTTTGATTAATGACTAAGCACAGTATGATCATATACTACGTATTGCAAACTATTGGCAAATATTTGATTGGGAAAAAGTTCCTATAACGCTTCGTTGAAATGTTGATGTTTGAAAATTAATCAAGAGTTCATTATATATATTTTTCGTATAATTTTTTGGTTTCAATTTACATGTGTAAAAAATACAAGTTAAATAAATATTGGAAAATATCAATGAAATGTTTATTCAGAGTAATAATAGATATTTATTAGAATTGGTTTAATTTCAACAAATATTATTCGAAACGTATCAAATATTTTCAATTACAATGTTGACAAAGTTGTATTATCGAATTTATTTTATTTCATATTTCAATAAAATATCTATACTACGATCAAATTATTTCTATTTTTTGATTTACGTACTATGAGTAATTTTAATTTATATTTCATTTTGAATTATTTTATTGATATATACAAACATATAAAATTTTATAACTTGATTGTTAATATATTCTAAAATGTTTGTTGTTGCTTCAGTATATATAGGATCATCCAAATGTAATGCCTAGATTTGTGTTTTATTAAAAAGAAACAAAAGAAACTATACACATGTTTCTCTATAGATATGTTTCTTTTTAATAAAACACAAATATAGGCGTCACATTTGGATAATCCTACATTGACCATAATTGGGCATTAAAATATAATTCACCTGAGGTAATTACAATAAAATATTATATTAATTATATAAATAATTAATTAACATATCACAATATTTGTTATAAACTAAACACTACTTTAAAAAATAAGAGATATTTGCAAAGATTAATTTATAGATGAATGAATTTTGTTGCAAATTTACACAAAAATAGTTGAAGAAAATTCCTGTTTATGTTGAAATTAAATTAAGTAAATAGTTTATTTAATTGATTGTTTATTTAAATAACATAAATTATGAGCTATAAATAAATAGTATTCGTTTTATTTCAAAATTTTGTAAGTAATTATTTTAATATAAAAGTAATGTACTTTTAAAAATTTTTTGATTTTTAAAAATAATTTAACAATTATTTTTTTTAATATTTATTTTTTTTTCTTTATATTTTTAACTTCTATGTACAACCTTGTAGAATCGATAATAAAGTCATTAGACCATAACAAGGGGAAGAGTAATTATTCATATCTTTTCCACACCCATTACAATTCTATTAATGAAATTAACTTTAATTAACATAAATATTTTAAAATAATTGTAATTAAGAAAAAAATAGAATGTATTGTAGTAACTTACATGTCTTATTTCTAAAATTAATTACATTTAATAGTGTGTTTATTTTTATTTTATCTTTGTTTTTATTTGGTAATAAATACAGGTATAAAAAAATCCAGATTTTCATTATCTTGTAAATATTTTATTTTTGTCCTGGAGTGTACGAGTACTGATTTATATTCTAGATATATAATACGTTTACCTGTATGTTTACACTAACGTTCGTCCTGATCACATTTTTTTCGTGACATCGTAACCTCATCAAACGACATTATAACATGTATTATACACTTGAGAGAGTATTTTATAACTATTTCACCTGTTGATTCTCTAAATCATTCAAATAACATAGAAAATAGACATTTTGGTTTATATTTTGTATATTATTTTGCCTCTATAATTTTTTGTTAATTGTAAAATATTTTTTTACGATTTGAAATGAAATAAAATTTTTGTTATATTTAAAATAAGTTTTATTAAAATTGCTATACGTATTTTGTTAGTATGTGATTTAAATGGTTTTCAGATTTAAAAATTGTTATTTCATTTTCATTAATTTCATAGCATCTGTGTACTATTATATTTAAAAAATAATTTTTATATTATATACCTATTTTTAATTTTTATATTAAATTCTATTCATATATATTTTTATTGCACATCAAACTTCGTTAAATTAATAGTATTTTAAATTTAGTTCTCAGTAATTCATAATAATGAAAATGATTCTAAAATATATTTTTTACAAAAATATATAATACATTATTATTGATGTTAATTTATTATTGTATCAATAAACTCATTTTCCTATTTAAAATTTAAAATATTTCAACCCTCGAACACCTTATCTCGTCCAGGATTCATAATTTTAGTTTTTAAAAATAATTTTTAAAACTATTTTAGTACGATAATTAATTCATTTTTTAAGTGATGATTAAAGAATTCTTTGTTTGTATATTATTATTTTTATTAAATGGTATAAATATACTTATGAATATTATTTTTATTAAATGGTATAAATATACTTATAAATATTTTTTTTATTAAATTGTATAAATATACTTATATATATATTTTTTTCTTATCTTCTTATCTTTGTTATTATCACTTACTTAATTACAGTGATTTTTTTTAATTACAGTAATTGAGTTACTTAAATTCTTAGCAAATTATTCAATTAAGTATTTAATAATTGAAAATATTTTTAATTCTGTTATTTTTTAATCAAAGATATATATATATATATATATATATATATATATATATATATAGAGAGAGAGAGAGAGAGAGAGAGAGAAAGTTATCCAAATATGACGTCTAGATTTATGTTTTATTAAAAAGAAACTATAGACATGTTTACTTCTAATAAAATAAAAATCTAGGCGACACATCTGGATGACTCTCTCTCTCTCTCTCTCTCTCTCTCTCTATATATATATATATATATATATATATATATATATTAAATGTATAAATATAATTAAATAAATGAAGTTAATTATTAGTTAAATACAGTTATTACGTAATTGAATGAATAATGTATGCAATGAGTTCGTAATCTGTGATAAATTATCACGTTATAGGAAAGATTATTTTATAAGTTAGTATGGTAATAAATTAAAATTTTTATGTACTTATTTTACTGAATAAAAACCGTTCGTTGTTTTTTTTATAGTTAATAAGTCAATGCAATTCTTTTCTATTGTATAATAAATACAAGGATATATTTTTGTTATAAAAACGTCATCTTGATTCTATAAATACGGTCTCTATGACAGATAATCGATAACATAATATTTTTGTAATAAAAAATTTCAATGATATTTGAAATTAAAGACTGCATAAAGTAACTGATAACAGAGTTGAATTGATTCGTAGACAAAAAATTCGTCCCTTGTGAATCACAGTGAAATGGTAACAAAATTTGTTTCAGTTATAAATTAGAATATATATATATATATATATATATATATATATATATGAGTGTGTGTATGTGTGTAAATATAATGGCGTGCTTTAGATTCAATTATTTGTTTTGAATTTCTTTTTTAATATTTTTTTATTCCATACTGGATAAATATATACAGATGTATTTGTATGTGTGTACATGATATTAATGTTATAAATGTTAAACCAAATGGATTAAACTTTTTTTTAACTAACTAAACAGAATATTTTTCATCGATTAGTAATTTATCAAATAAAAACAGAAATTGAAAGTAAATAAAAACAATTCAAAATATTAATTCGGTTGATTAAATCAGTTATTGAAAGATATGATTATTATTTAACATGATGTTTGTATAAAACATTGAGAAACAAATTATAATATTTAAAAAAGATATCAAATCACTCTTTAAAACTACAATGAATCTAAATTAATTAACTGAATATTACAAATTTGAAATTCTATATAAACGTATCAATGTATGATATGTTTGTACGATATTGTTCAACATGACATTTAATACGAATGTAAACATAAACATATAAAATGATAACACTTGTTTTATCATCATTACGATGAAAGTGTAAATTAGTAATACTGATATAAATCTGTATTAAATGTTAACTATAAATTGTTTTGATACAATTTTTATTTCTATTAATTATAAATCAATTAATTTTATCTTACAAAATAATATTGTACTAATAAATAGGTTATATATATATATATATATATATATATATATATATATATATAATGGTTATTCAGAACAATTTTTAACCCAATTTGTCCCAGCATTGCCATTTGGCATCGTCGTACATGCATGCATACATGATAACTTGAGACAGAAGTAATTGATAGTTTTCATGTCTCTTTCTTGCTTGATATACATTTTTCTTACCTTTCTGGTCAAATTTTATTCAGTCGTAAGTAAAGTTTCGTTGTTATAGCATTGTGAAATTAAAGT
This sequence comes from Neoneuromus ignobilis, assembly GCA_029203775.1. Taxonomy (NCBI): domain Eukaryota; kingdom Metazoa; phylum Arthropoda; class Insecta; order Megaloptera; family Corydalidae; genus Neoneuromus; species Neoneuromus ignobilis. Next base: position 14,081,279 of record CP092091.1, on the reverse strand, counting down.
GGAAAAATATGTCAAATAAACTTCATTCCGAATATATGTATTAGTAATTATGTTTTTTATTTATAATTTACATCATAATTAATTATTTTTTTTACAAATATTTATTATAATTGAACTTTTGATAGAATAATATTTGTTATATGTTTTTATCTGTATTTTTCAAACGAATATATATTTATGTTATCATATGGTAACGCTGGGTCACCTCGAGGATTATTTTTTGCTTTATTGTATTTTCTTAATTATTGTTTTTTCTTTGGTTTATGTCAATTATTTATAATCGACACTGACTATTAATTTGTTTATAATAAATGTATATTTTTTAGTAAAATTATGTAATTTATAGTAATTATATTATTTTATAGTAAAGTTTGGCCAAATAAAACAAACAGAGCGCATTCTTCCCAAGATGACAGATTGTATTATTTAATGTATTTTAAGTCTCGTGGGTAGTCAGGTACTGGAACTATTCATGAAAATAGAATTCCAAAAAGCTGCCCATTACCTCGAAATGAGATATTCTATAAAAAACATGATGATTTTCTATGTCCAAATAAATGAAAAATACGGATACTTGTTTGACAAAATAGGTAAATAATGTAGTAAGTATTGCATCAACAGCATATGGCATGAACTCAACAGCAAGGGTACAGGTCTTTTCCAAAAACGAGAAAAAGGAAATAAATATTAAACGTCCTTTTGCAGTTGGAAAATTTTGTAAGTACATAGGAGACGTTAATTGTAGGGATCAAAACTTTAACTAACATGGTATTGGAAACTGCAGTAACAAATGGTGGAGTTAAATATTTACTTGGCTCATAGACCTGTGTATACAAAACGCATGGCAACTACACAGAACAGTAGAATTAAATGTGACTCAACTGGAGTTCAGGCGTCATATAGCTATATACTACTGTAATCATTTTAGAGAAAAAGTGAAAGGTCTTGGGCCAAGTTGTAAATGTAAAATAAAGGGTACACCATATGAAATATTGTGATATGGTGGAATCAAACATTTGCCATGTTCAATTGAAAAATAGACTATACACTGCAGAATTTTGTTCAATTATCGGAAACAATATGTATAAAATGCAATGTCGAACTTTGCATATTTTTTTAAAAAATATCACAGCAAAAATTAAATGCAAATATTTTTTAAAAAAACATTTTTTCAGATATTTTATAAATTACATTACAGTAAAACCAAATGCAGCATTTTGACCAGTAAAATCCAACATTGCCATTTGGCAACACACCATCTGAGTTAGATGTGGAGGATGCAAACAAAATATTTTATGTGTGTTTTTAGAACCGTTGAAGTCAAGTAAGAAGCCAAAAAAATATTTTTATAAAATAAAATGTTAATCTGGGTCAAACTGGGTTTTAATTAAATTTAAAGATTGACATTTATTATTGAAAAAATATTAAACTGGCATATAATTATGTATTAACTATCTGTCTCTCTTATATAAATATCATAACAATATCATTAATTTCTTTGACAAACTTGTGATCAGATTTAAACTTGTATTAAAAATGATAAAAATTTAAATTTGATCCAGTATCTGTATAATCTTATAATAATATATTTTGTCCAAAAAATTTTTTAACATAAATTTTACATTTTAAATTTATGCACTAAAGATGATACAATATTTTCAAAAAGATTTTAAAACATCAAAATGTTGTTAAATTTACTAGACTGTATAATCGTCCATTTCATATAAAACAACTTAATATTACTTTTTCAAAACTGGAAAAAAGTAATTTATATTGAATTGAAGTAACTTTTTTCTTTTCTTCTTTTTGTTTCAGTATGTTCTTATATATATATATATATATATATATATATATATATATATATATATATCTCTATATGCCTATGTATAATAAAATACTTCTTTGAGTTTCAGAGGTCAAATATTTATCTTTTTTATTTATATGTCTGGTATTTTCATTAAAACTTTAAATATACTTATCAACATTTCTACGTTGGTGTATGTATAGTTGAGACGGCAACGAGATCGTTCACTCATGCTTAACGGGAGATCCCGGCCATGCTATAAATATCAGTTCGCACCACCTCTGTTAGTGAAGCACCTGGCTGTACGTACGTTCGCTTGCGTACGTATGTATCCTATACATAATATAATGTAGGACATTGCTTGAAGAGAGACGTGAGAGACGTTTCAATATAGAGACATACCGCTAACGATATAAACGTCGGCAAGACCGGACGATGGCGGAGGAGCTTAGATTTGTTATAATGGAAGTTGAGTAAACATGCTCTTCATAATACTACTTTTACTGATACTCGATGCCAGAAGAATATTCAGAGTTACGATATTATGTCACCGTGAAACTGAGAGAAAAGTTGTCGTGTATTTATTGTGTTACTAAAATAGTCATTGTTTAGCAAATTCAATGAAAGTATTACTCACTTGAAGAAGTTACTTAATTTACTTTTAAATAATAAATGATATACATATATAATAGTAGAAGACTGTAATTATATAAAATTGGTTTTTAACGTAACTTTTGTTTGAATTTAATAATCTGAATAAGGAAAATAGTTTTATAATAAATCTGGAGAAAAACTTTATTTTTATCAACAGTATAAAATATTTTAAATGTCATTATTTTTTATAAAAATGATATATAATAACAAATTCAATTCACAAGATAATTGGACAGGTAATTCTCAAATTAATATTTGTATCTTACTGCATATCATTTGTTAACATTAATTTCCATATTTATTAATATTATAGTTTTTGGGTTTGTATTTTGTGGCAAACACATTCTTCATCAAAATGCGAATAAGTAATCCAAGTAGAAAATAACAATTGTTGAACATTTTAATGAAATATTTCAAGGTATTTAAAATATTAATTTAATAATAAATTTAATTAGAGTATATTTCATATTTTCTTGGAATTAAATATAAAATGAAAATAGTTTTTTTGAATAAATTAATTTTATTCACAAACAATTTTAAGAATATTTTCAGTCTGTTTAAATTATTTTCATCTATCATGTTCTATCTATTTAGTTTTAATATACAACTCTATATAAAATATTTTACTATCTGTATAAAGCAATTAACATATATATATATATATATATATATATATATATATATATATATATATATATATATGTATATATGTTTATGACAGTAAATTAAATGTTTATTTTTTAGTTTATTATTAGGTTTATTGCATTTTTTAAAAATAAAACAATTCTACTATTTATTTTATATTTTGCTCATTTTTAATATTTTTTTGTAAAATAATAAAAGTATTGTATCTTAAATTTAACAAACTGAAACTAATGAAATATTATGTATTTTTAATGGAGCTTTGGAGAGGATATATAGTTATATATTTATTTCCATTATATTTTTTAAATTTTTATTTAAATTCTGAATGTATCTTATTTTTTACAACATATTTACATACATACATACATATATATATATATATATATATATATGTATATATATATATATATATATATATATATATATATATATATACAATATATATAAATTTATAATATATGTGTGCCTATGTAAAAATTTCTCGACTAGAATAATAATACATGGATGATCAATTATGAAATAATTAAAATATCTTATATAAGAAAATATATTAATTATTTGTATTATAAATTTTAATAAAAAAAAACGATAAAAATATATTAGATTCAAGATCAAACAAGAATTAAATATATGAGACAAGTGTAATTTGAAAATTGACGAAACATGCTGAAAAAAGAAAATTTATTATATGAGCAACAAAAATTATTGACTAAAAGTGAATATAAAAGACCACAGAAATGCTTGAATAGGAAGGAAATAATGAATGTAGTAGAGAGATTAAGTATGAATTAATACTGGTATTATTTTAAAGATAACTTTTAGTTATTAGATCTTCAAGAAATATATATATATATATATATATATATATATATATATATATATATATATGCATTTATATATGTATATACATATGTATGTGTATTTGTAACAATTTTATATTCGTAAATGTATATCGTATATTATATTGATTTGTATGGAAATAGATACACACGCCTCACGCATAAATAAATATGCGTATACGTTTTAATTCAGATTTAATGGGTATATGCAAAACAATAGCCGTAGAAAACGTAAATATTGTTAAATAAAATTAAAAACGTTTAAATATATTTGTTTATTATTCATGTAGATAAATATTTATAAACGTTACATTGAATGTATGTTATAAATATTAAAAAAAATAAATATTATTTTTATAACTGATATCATCAATATTCAGTATCTAGATTCATTTAATAATCTGTTTTAGTGTCATGTTTTATTTATTACGAAGAAGGTAAATAAAATATTGTAATTTGATTGTTATTTTCATATTAAAATGCTGCAAATATATATTCATTTAAATATTTACAACATTAATTAAAAAAACTTTTATAGTCTCAGTTTTTATTTGTGTATACTACTAGCATTAAAAATTAATATATTCGTTATCGTTCAGAGCTATTATATTCATTGATGTCAGTGTAATTGAAATTACTGCTAGTCTCTGTAAATAGTTGCTTCTATTAAATTAAAAACAAATTTTGTATTATTTAAATTAGTTCTTTCTCTCTTTCTTTCCATATAATATTTAAGTACTTTAATAATAAAAAACTTATCTTACTCTGTTTTTTTTAAATTATTTTATTGACATTGTGTAAATGCTATTCCGAGCTGAAATAAATTGATTCTATAAACTATCCCTAGATATTATATTTTTAATATTCATCGTTGATTACAAAACCAGACGACAATTCGTATTTGAAAAAAGTCTCATAAAAACAAGCTTATTTCGTGAGAACACGCAATTGGGTATTGATGCGGCCGAAATTCAACAAATATTTTTTCACATTTTCTTTTGTTACCTAGTTTAATTTTACTTTTTTTAAGTATATATGTATATATATATATATATATATATATATATATATATATGTATATATGTATTTATGTACACATAATTATGAATGAGTGTATAATTTATTTCATATTGTTTGGTTTTATTATTATAAACTTTTATATGTAATAACTTATATATTTTAGCTGTAAAGAAAATATTTCCTCGCAAAAAATATATTTTCCTTGAGTAACTTCTGCATAAAGTTATTAAATCTACTAAAATATTATTTTCTTTATAATAATATAATTTATTAGAGATTACTTTATACAAATAAGAATATATTTTCATTAAATGTGATAACGAATTTAATTATCAAGCTTTTCTAGGATGATTGTAATAGTATATAGAATAAACTTTAATTACTCCTTTACAATTTTAATAATATATAAATAAAGTCTATTTGACATATTAATATAAAAATAAGTATTGAGTTTAAATTTATATTTTTTTAAAATGCTAATATCTACAAAAAAAATTAATAATAAAAAATGAACAACTTTATAAATACTTGTGGTATTAGAAGTAGGTGATTCATTTGTGTTAAATTATTATTGTTCACTTTGTTTCTCTTACATGCATATTAATGAAGATTCATTACCTTGAAAGAACAATCAAGAGCTTGAATTTTCCTAACTAAATTCTTATGTATTTAAATTTTAATCATTAATTCTAATGGTATAATTTATTTACATATTTAATTCTAATTTAATTCTATTTCATTTTAAATTATTTGTAATAATT
>CP092091.1:14020556-14065556 GCA_029203775.1 Neoneuromus ignobilis | reverse complement strand
TTTAACAAATTTCTAAAAAAAACAATGAAATAAGTTTTCATGAAATGATGTATTATAATATACAATTACTAATATAAAAATATTGTAAAAAATAATTAGAAATGTTTTTGGGATTTAATCAGTACACATAAGTGTTATTTAACGAAATAAATACAGTTTATCATGACTGTTCTTTTTTTCGATAACGAATCTTTTTTGATATCAGCCGATGACAAAAAGTAACAATTATTCCAAAAAAATTCAATGTACATAAAATAAATTTGAGTGTTCAGAGATACGAATAAAACATCATTCTTTTTCAATTATTTGGTTACAAGGATACATTATTATTAATGAATAAATAAAAAAGCGATTTTTTTAAGTTATTTTACAAAAAAAATAATATAATAATAAATGATTTTATAAATAACAAAATACATTAAAAAATGAACAATTCTAATTTTTTAATCATTTTTAAAAATGAGTTATGTACATTCAATGTAAATAAATAGTAATAAAACTGATATTTTTGATTTAAGTGTCAAAAATATATTTATTTGAAACATGTTTGGTAGAATCGCTTTTAAAAAAATACCGATTCAAATAAGATTGCATTTGTGAACTATTTTTTTGATTCTAGTCACGTAAAATAACACTTATCATAACCTTTTTCCACAAGAAAATATTAGAATGGGATATTTCAATAAATTTTCGAAAGATAGTATTCAAATATGTTATATTATTGAAATAAAAGGTACTAAGTTGTTTAAATAATTTGTTGAAAAATAGGATTATCATAAAAATCAAAAAAAGTAATTCATATAAAAAAATTAATTTCAATTTAAAATTTGATGATATTAAGTTTCAAATAGAAAAAAATATTCTTGTAGTTGAGCTAATATATAAAGAATAATAAGTAAATATTATTAATTTTGATTTTTTTTGTTTTAATACATTTTTTACTTGGTTCCTTTTAGATTTTAAACTATTAAACACTTTATTAATCATATTTTTTTATAAAAATATTATATTGTCGATATAAAATGAAAACACATTGAATTTTTAAAAAAATATAAATATATTAAATTTAAGGAAAAATATATAAAACAACTAATAACAAGTAATAAATAATTTTGAAAATAAGAAAATTTATTTTATATACAAATGGATATTATTCATTTTGTTTCATTAAAGTAGCTGAAAACTGACAAATATAATAATATTTATGTATATATCAAGGTATAAATATATAACTTGGGGGAAAATTGAAACGTTATGTTAAATAACACAAATAAAAGTTACCTGTATAACAAAATAATATGTTACATGTTAAACTTAAGATTTTCACATTTGCTTCCATTAGAAAATGTTCTTTTATGTACAACACAAATGATGTGCTATCAAATCGTCATATAATATTTATACGTACCATTACCTGAAAACGTAGAGCAAAGAATATATTCGATATGAAACACATTTACGTTTTTTTTTTGGTCTTTTTAATTGCATGTTCATAATTTTCAATAAAATACAAATTCTTACCCAACAAATATATGTTATTACTTTAATGGTTTCAATAACATATAAAAAAGTTTTTTTCTATTTATATTTTTTATACGTTTCTAAAATATATTTAGATTAATAAAAAAAGCTTTAGATATGGAATATTTAACTAAAAATTATCATTAAGTATATTGATTATATTTTTATTAGAAAGTAAATATATGTTATTAATTTACTGATTTTACTAATAAATAAATACAAAAATAAAATGTTTTTTTTATATATTTAGATTGATATAGCAAGTTTTAAATGTCAAACATCTAATTAAAAGGTATTAATATTTATATTTTTATTTAAAAAGTTTTAATTGAAAGAATTAGTTTTAATTGGAAAATATTTTTAAATTTATTGATGTCAATCAAAATTGAAATAATTGGTAAAGAATTGGGAATTAAAAATAATAACGGATTTTTTTGTAATATTTGTATATACTCGATTGAAAAATGTCAAAAAATTATACTAAATATTTTCTGAGCTATAAAAGAATATATATTATCTACAACATAAAACCATAATCATAATTATCTGTTATGAAATTGACGAAAAAAATTATTTTCATCATGGAGATAATAAAAGTCTATTAGTTCTTGATTTTCTTCTTTCATATCACAGTATGTGAATTCACAAGTCACTCATTATTCAAGTTGCAGTTTTCAAAAGTTGAATTATTTTTCAAATATATCCCTTAGTTACAATAGATTTTCATTTAGGTTTTATAGTATCTCGATGTGAAGATAATGGAATTTAAATTAATAATATATGATTATTGAACAATTTCTTAAAAAAATGGAGAAATTATCATTTCTAATAGAGAATCAAGCTATTCATTAAATCAATCTTAAAATCAAGTTTTAATATTAACAGTTAAAATCGTGTAGATTGTTAATCATTAGAGGAAAAAACACAAAACCATAATTCACACGTATGATCGTTCAATCGATAATACAAAAATATATTGGCACATATATAACACAAATTTTAGATGCAAACATCAGTGATATTGTTATATGCCTACGGCATCTTTTGTGCCTGTTGAACGGCAATTATCACTCGTTGCCTCGTAGCCAAAGTTACGACATTAGCATATAAAGCGAGAGTGATAAGTTATCGTGATGTTATATAAAGTGAAATCGATCACTATAAAAAATGCTCATTGTTTTGTCTGACTATGTTATTTCTTATATTTCAAATATTGATAACTATCAAAATATACTTAAATTTTTAGATTCAAATATATTTGTAATAACAATTAGAAGATATACAAAAAGTTAACTAAAGTATTAAATCTTTCATACCATAAAATTATTTATTATTTAAAGACTAATAAAATTGGAAATTTATTTCTTCTCTTTCTCTTTCTATCTCTCTCTCTCTCTCTATATATATATCTGTAAAAAACAAAAATTAAAAATAGATCTAATTTAAAAAAATTCTTATATACTATTACACTCCTCCGCAAAATTATTTTTATTGTGTTGTTATAACGTCATTATTTAATTTGAATTACTTTAAAACGCTGTTTAGACAAGAATTTCGGATGATAATTAATGGAGATGGTTTCCTTAGAAGTGTTTTCTTGTTAAAACTGCAAATTAAAAGTCACGAAAATTCTGAAAAAGTGAATAATCTCTTGAAATAATTTAGACAAATGTTAAGTTTAATCTTTGTAATTATTTTCAATATGATTTCCATTCTTAATAACGTATTTCATTATCATTTAACTAAAAAAAATTAATTATTTATTCTCCTCCAAAGAAACTAATTATAAAATATGGGAAAAAGTAAATTATTTTTTCAAGAAAAAACAAAACGTATTAAAAAATTCTTCTTCGTTTTTCTTTTTCTTATAATTTTTTCGAGCATCGAATGAGCTATTATCCATTTTTATAATTTTTCTCTCCATTGTCATCTTCTTTATCTCTATAGCTATTTTTCCCTATCTTACTCTCAAAATTTTTATTTCTATCCAACAATGATTTCCACTGTCTCCAAATCATAGAATTAACTAAGAGTATAATTTATAATACTGGAATGGATATTGAATCAATTTAAAAATATAAACAAAAATAATTTGATTTTAATAAAAGAAAAAAGAAGTAAAAAAGAAATAATTAAACATTAAGAACTGTATTTATTGTTTCGATAAATATCACATATTTTATTTAATTATAAAAAAATGTTAAAATTAAAATCAATTCTAAACTATAAAAGTTAAAGGAAACAGAAATTTGATAGAAGGCTAACGAAGATGAATTTTAGGGATGATTTTGATAGTGAAAATAATATATGATAGACTATATATTTATATATATATATATAGAGAGAGAGAGAGAGAGAAAGAGAGAATAAGAAAGAAGAAGTATTTTTGATAAAATTTAAATAAGTTTATATATTAATAACAGTATAATAACTATGGAATAAATTTCATTTCAACTGCTTTTTTTTAATAATTATAGTTGATCCTTTCAACAAAAGTTATTCAGTTTATAATATTCTAAATATATGATTATTACCGTTAGAATAATACAATTTCATAATACATCGTATAAATATAAATAATTTTAATAATTTATTTCGACGATCACTTAAAATTAAATAGGCATTAAATGAAAATTTCAATTTATATAAAAAAAATAATTTATATCACAATTTATACACACAAATATAAATATATATATATATATATATATATATATATATATATATATATTATAACGAAATAATTATGTTATGTTTTTAAGCAAAAAAAGAACTCTCAAAATCAAATAATTTAAAAAATTTAAATCAGTCAGTGTAGCTCTCTTTGATGATTATTTTGTCGTTTGTGTAATTTGTTTTACATTTACTATAAAAATGTTTACAAGAAAAACATTATTACTACAAATTAACTTTGGCCTGTAATATATAAATACATACATACATATACATATATATATATATATATATATATATATATATATATTAAAAAATATAATTGCATATTTTATATAAGTTATGATAATATTTAATTATTAGAACTTTTTAAATTAAATTAAGCATATAAAAGAATTTAGTTATAAAATCATTCAAATGTTTAATAAATAAATTAAAAAACGAATTTTAAATGTTAATAAAAAAATCATTAAAAAAATAATATTCATTAAAAAAATTTTAGAAACTCAATCATATAAAATGTCTTATTTTCGTAATTATAAATATATTATAAGAAATAAAACTGAAGGTGATAATTTATGAAACAAATCAATTTTTTCAGTACCACTATTCAGTAGTTATCTAAAATGTAATTCAGATATGACTTAAAGGTGTGGAATCAAAATTTGATTACATTACAAAACAAGTTTTGAAATGTCACTTTCAGTAATTTTAATTAACTCTATTTACATATACACATTTATACATACATATATTATATGTATATTTGTATGTTTGTATATATATATATATATATATATGAGAGAATAACAGAAACAAAGAGAGTTATATATAGCAAAATAAGATCAATTATTGTATTTTCATTCTCATAAAATATTCAGTGAGAAAATTACAAATAAAGTGTGTTTGTTAACGACATGTCATTGTACACTATTTAAATAAATATATTCAAGGTCATTTTGTTTTCAAATTGTACAATAATAGAGAAATATAATTTTCAATATAGATAAACTAATATATATATATATATATATATATATATATATATAACTGAAATAAAATTATTGATTTCTAAAATGTTTCAGACAATAGACACACCATTTTTAACAATAAGATGATTTTAAGGTTTTTAAATTTTTACTAAAATATTTCTTCATGTTTTTCCAAAGATAAAAAAATTAAAAGTAATATAAATTGAAAATAAGAACTGTTGGTATATTCCTAAAAAGAGTAACACTAATATTATATTATTTATCTATTAATTTTTAACAGAATTAAAATGTGTATATGTTGGAAATAAACATTTTTTTATTAATACTATTGGAAAAATGTTGCAAACCGAACAGAAATTATAAATATGTGTATTATTTTAGTATTTATATATATATATATATACATATACATGTATGATATTAAAAAGTGTAAATGTATTTAAATAGCAAAAATATATTTATTATTCTTTAAGATGTATAACAAGAACATGACTGCATTTTTTAGATAAAAAATGTTAAATGTATATTACAATAATTATAACTAATCACTATTAGTTGTTTTGGAACTGTGGCTGATTCACTTTACACAAATGAATTTTCACCCCAACACCACAATAATTTAAAGTGTTCAATAAGAACAATAAGTGATTATTGAACACTTTAAATTATTGTGGTGTTGGGGTGAAAATTCATTTGTGTAAAATATAACTAATCACCTTTTTTGTCATATGTGATTTTCAAATGTGTATTATCTATTTAACTCTAACTATATACAGACATACACACACACATATATATATATATATATATATATATATATATATATATATATATATATATATATATATATATATATATATATATATATATATATATATATATATATATATATATATATATATATATATGTAATATTCATTCAAATATGTATAAAGCAGTTTTTATTTGTGACATATTTTTAATATTATAGATTTCATATTTTCATTTATTTAATATTTTTTTAAATTACAAGTAGAAAATGAAAATAAGTATAATATCTATTATTCAAAAAACTAATTTGTTTTATTTAAATTTGTAATAATAATTAAATAATTTATATATATATATATATATATATATATATATATATATATATATATATATATATATATATATATATATATATATATATATATATATATGTATGCGTCTACATAAGTGTTATATACTTGTATCCATACATATATTGTCCTACCTGTTGCCCATCCGCAATGGCAGCAAACAGCAAAACACGCTGGCTGTTCAACACACAGTAGACGACCTGTGGATCCGCTGTTTCGCTTGTCGAAACAAATAGTCCGAAATATCTGATGTCAATGATTTGTGTATAGATAAACATATATTTTTATATCGTCGTATCCTTACGTTAATATATATGTCCTTCTTTTTTCTGAATATATATATATATATATATATATATATATATATATATATATATATAATATATATAAATATATACTTATACTTTATATATATATATATATATATATATATATATATATATATATATGTTTATATATATATGATATGTATATTATATTTATACATATATGCATTAAACGCACACTCATATACACACGTTTATATAAAATTCACGCCTCGCGAAGTCAGCCTATACACGTTCCTGCTACCACTGATATGTTGCTGGTGAGCAACATCGAGCTGAGGTGCTCCTGCTAGCCGGGGACTGCGCGTTGGTTGCGGCTGCGACAGATCCCGACACACTCTAGCAGGGGCGAACTTGTTGGTTGCTTCCACCTGTAACGTGCGAAAGCCATATTACATCGACGGTCACCTGTTTTATATAGGTCAAAGACTTCGATTTGGTATTATCATGTTGTTAAATGTTCGATATTATCGTTCATGAATCGGTCGATTAATTGTGTTAATTTATTATATATATATATATATATATATATATATATATATATACATATATAAAATTTATATTTTCTTTTTATCGCCAAAGAAATAACGTTTATACAAGAACATTTTCAATTGTATTTCAAGTTAATTATGAATATTCAAATGTTCATACAAACATTTATTTATTTCTCTCTCTCTCTCTCTCTATATATATATAAAATTATCTGATATTTTTTTATAAAACAGACTTTGATAATTATAACATTAATTCTTAGAGATAATTTCAAAATTTCCAAGATGTAATACTAGAGTTGATTTATCTTAATTTATTTGATTTGGAAAGCAATAATATTTAATTCTTAGAAAAAAAAATATATTTTTAACTGATTTTGAAATTTTAATTTACTGTTTTATATTTACATATTATAGAAATAGTATTTAGGAAATGAGTTAAAAAAATACAAATTTATTTTTTTATGTAATTTATTATTTATAAAAACCTTTTCTAAATAATTTCTTGATATTAAATACAACTTCAATAAGAGTAATTTTAATAAATTATTATCTTGTAACACAAATGAATTTTTATCTCCAACACCATAATGGTTATAAAGTGTTCAATAATCACTTATTGTTCACTTTTTTGTGTATAACAATAGTCAATTGATACACATTTTGATGACAATACCATAATCTTTAGAACCTTTTTGTTATTAAAATCTATAATTAATTATAGAACATTTTATAACTCCTATAGTGTTAGGGATGAAAATTTATTTGTGTTAAAATGAATTCGTCATAGTTCCAAAACAAACAATGATTTATGCCATTTTTTCATTCCAATATTTATTTATAAATATATTATTTCGATTTTTTTTAATAAAAATTTAATCATTTATTTAGACTTATTAAATAAAAATGAATTAATGATAAATTTATGCAGAAATCTTTTTTTCAATCCAATCAATGTAGCTACTAACTCTTGTAAATACTCCTGGATATGGAGCAATAGTACAAGGTTTTCGAGACCAAGATACAAGTCCAACTACTTCTCCACGAACTGTTAATGGACCACCAGAATCACCCTGTAATTTTTAAAATTTAAGAAATTGTTATTTAAATTTTCAATATTATATATATATATATATATATATATATATATATATTGTAAAAATAGTGAAATATGTATTATTAATTTTTTTTAACTTACACTACATTGCCCTTTACCACCTCCAGAAACGCCAGCACATATATTAGACTCAAAAATTCTTCTAGAACCGTGTAATTTTTTACAGACTGGATTAGCAACAATTGATATATTCACTTTCTGTAATATTTTCTTTCGAGAACCTTTACTCTACAAAATATAGATAAATAAAATAGTATTACAAGTATTTTATGTAAATAAATTGCTAATAGTATTTAATTTTAATTATTTTTTTTCGAGATCCATCTATTTGCATAATTTAAAATAAAAGTTAATATATGAGATAGTATCGAAAATATTATTACATGTAATAAAAATGGTTTCCATTTATATTATGGTAGTTAGATACACTTTTTATTGAAGTAGTTAATAAAAAATAGTTATCATCTAATAACTTACATATAGCAATCCCCAACCAGCTAGAAGTGCTGGACTGCCACCAGGAGTTGTTTGTCCTTTACGTGGAAGTTTTGCAGGCTTAACTAAATCTGTGTATGTAATATTTCTAGCTAACTATAAAAAAATGTTTTTAAATATATATATATATATATATATATATATATATAAAATATAAACATAAATATAAATAAATGCACCCTTTATATTTATGTATTTTTATTTTTACAAATATTTCAATAAAAATATAAAATACGTTTTTCAAATTGAATTAATATTTTATAAACTCTAGAAAAATATTAAGAAAATGCAAATATTAATTATATTCTATTATATATATATATATATATATATATATATATATATATATATATATATATATATATACATATATCTTTAAAACTTTGGAAACATTTTCAAAATTTTTTTACAAATAAAATTAATTAAATACCTTAAGCAGTGCAATATCATTTCCTAAATAAATTTTACTGTAATTTTCGTGACTAAATACTTGAATTACTTTAATCACACTGTCATCAACTTCTGGTGAAATTTTTATGCGACCATATTGAATTGATATTGTACTCGCGGATCTAAAAATTCATTATATATATATATATATATATATATATATATATATATATATATATATATGTATATATATATATATATAGAAATAATAATGCCTAGAGAAATAAAAATAGATATATTTTGT
Organism: Neoneuromus ignobilis; assembly: GCA_029203775.1. NCBI lineage: Eukaryota > Metazoa > Arthropoda > Insecta > Megaloptera > Corydalidae > Neoneuromus > Neoneuromus ignobilis. Next base: position 14,056,147 of record CP092091.1, on the reverse strand, counting down.
ATTAATTTTTTTATGTTTATATAAACATAGAAAATAATAATAAATAAAATATATTTTTTAGGATATTATTAATAATACAAAAGTATTTTCAGATACTTTTTTAACCATAAATTATGTTATTTAAATTATATTTTATTATTACATTATAATTTTTAAATCACTAAATCGTTTAATCAGTGATGTTGATAATTATTTTTTTTAAAACATCGCAGTCAAATATTTATATTAATTATTCATAGTATATTAGATTTTGGAAATATTAAAATAAAATATTTAATATACAGCAATTATTTTCTAAAATATTATATTATTATAATATTTATATAATAGTATTTTGGAATTTACTATCATTTAAGAAATAATTATTTCCATTTGTAACAAATTTAATTTTATTTGTTTATATTAAATAAAAAAACAAATTGACATTAATAACAGAGTATTATAATTATTATTGTAAAAATTAACAATTAAATTTGGTTACAATGTATTGTGAAAAATAATCAAAAGTTAATTAAGTATCTTAGGTGACTATAAAATGACAAAATATATATATATTTAGAAATATTTAATAATTTATAGATTGAAATAACAACTATGATTAACAATTATGGTATATAATTGTATTAAAGTTTAGAAACAATGAAATAATTGACAATGTAATATTTTCTTATACTTCGAGAAATATTTATAAAAAGAAAGAGAGTAAGATTATAACATATATGAAAACATAGGAAATAATAAAATAGTAATAAATATTTTTAAAGTAATTGAAAAAAATAAAAAAAGATAAGAGAACTGAAATACAATAAATGATAGTAGAACTAGAATAAGAGAATGGAATAAAGTAAAGTTGGATATTTCAAACAGGAAATGAAACGAAGAAAAAATTAAATAACGCAAGTAAAGGAATTTATTTTCGTTCGTCTTATTTTACTTTTCAATGAAATAAGTTTGAGAAAACTTCAAGCTCAATTAAATATCATACAATTAAGAGAATAAAGGATTTTAAAAATAAACTACTTAAAGTCATATTTTAGTATTAAAGCATTCAATAATAACATCTAATATATTTTTTTATTTATAGAAAAAAATATGTATTTAATCAAAATAGATAAATAAATAAATGCAATGAAAAAATTAAATAAAATATAATTAAAAAGTATAGAAAAAGTAACAAAAAAATATTTTAATTTGTATAAATTTATTTATTACTAAATTATCAAAAAATATTGATATAAATATAATTATTACTTATAAATATATATTATTTATATTTAAAAATATATGTATATATTTATATATTATAAATTGTATATTTTATATATTATAATATTATTAAGTAATTATATACTTTCAACTATTTGCATAATTAGAAAATTTTATTTTCTACGTTCAACTAATGGATTTTTACCCTTTATGAATAAATTATTTTATTTGAAAAAGATTTACCGTCGTGTGCAATGTGCAGCAGTCAAAATCCAGTTAGGTCTAATGATTGATCCTCCACAACTATGTGCTCCATTGGCCTGTCTTATAGATACCTTTAAATATATTTTATTGGCAGTATGGTTTTTTAATGTTTCTAAGTTAATAAGGTCATATATGTATATATATATATATATATATATATATATATATATATATAATTTTACTAAAAAATTTGATTGTTTTAAAAATATTTTAATTTAAATATGTATTAACAAAATATGATAATTATTAAAAAAATTGTAAAAATTTAAATGTTTAATATTAGATCTAATTAAAATGAATATAAAATAAAATTTATTAAGATAATAATAAAATTTATAATATTTTTTAATACTTACATTTTATTAAAAAATATTATAATTTTAATATTTTTTTAATTTATATATTTATCTACGACAATAAAATATATTTTTTCCTTTTGTATTCTTATATATATTGTCTAATTAGAAACTTAAATATATATTTTATTAGATAAAAATAGACTTACAATATAAGGAATATCCTCAGAATCGGCATTTGTTCCATTTACTATTCTTCCCTGAATATCATAAGGGAAAGCTAAAATATTGAAAATATAATAATTTTATTTCGGATAAAATAAAATATATGAAATTTTTGTTCCTCAATAAAAATATTGAAAATGATCTTGTATTTTATAGTTTTATATTATTTTCATGAAAGTATCTGTATAGTTTAATTTTTTTTCAATATAGGCATAAAATTGTATTATGGATATTGAGCAATTAAATTAAAAACATAGATAAACGATAAGTATGTTTTATATAAGCATATTATAAGAATCGAATATAATACAGAATAAAAAAAACTTTATAAAGGAAAAAAATTGTAAATTTTAAAATTATTCAAATAATTTTAAAAATTATATGATTTAATTCAAACATACTTTAATATATGTATATATATATATATATATATATATGTGTGTGTGTGTGTGTGTGTGTGTGTAAATATAAGTAAAATAATAATATAAAATATTACTTACCAATAGCTCCTGTAATGAGAGTACTAATTAATAATATGTACAACATATTTTCACTTAATGTTGATTTGCACATAAAAAACAATTCTTATATAGTCCTAGAAAACATTTTATAGTACTTATTTTATAATAGTAAGAGGTGAGATAATTAATTATTATTGTAAATTACCTTTAAAGATGATTACACTTTTATCATGAATTGTGAAGGATGACTAAATTTTTATTTAAATGTTCTAATTTTATTATCAACTATTTATAAATAGCACTAGAAATCATTATTTCATATCAATGACTTTATTGAATATTTTTATATTTAATATAAATAAAATAACATATGTATATATATATATATATATATATATATATATTAAATTGTAATAAAATAAAAACAAAAAATCTAAAAGTAAATGGATAAAGGCATCAAAAATATATTGATATTTTGTTAAAAACAATAACGCAGTAATTTGTATTTGATTGTATTTCGTAAAGTCTTTATTTTTGGCCAAATCGTGTAGTTAATTAACTTATTTTTAAATAGGTGGCCAAATAAAACTGATTTCGACATATATTTACATATTATATTTGACTATTCTATACTATCAGTTTTATATGGAACATCCTATACAAACTTTTTTGGTTACAGAGAATATGAATTGCAGTCAATATAATTTTTCCAATTTTATCATCTGAAGAATTCAATGAAAATATCAATACTATGAAAAAATATTATCTAAAATATTTTATTAATAATAAATATTATTTCAATTACTTTTCTCTCTTTTTATACAAATATATATATACATACATATATATATATATATATATATATATATATATATATATATATATATATATATATATATATTGATTATATTCAGTTTAATGTTAAAGATATTTTTTAGAACTTCTGCATAATTCAAATTAAGTGGCAAGATTTACCTGGGAGCGTATGTAGAACTCGATTTTCTAAAGATTGTTGAGCTGTGAAATTATTCAAGGATCTTGATAAGTGAGATACAAACTATTCATTAATTATATATTTAATCCACAGTGAAAGCTAATTATAACAGATGATATTCATTCTTTTTTCATCAGAAATAAATGTAATATATTTTTTAATAAAAATTTAAACTCGTGATTCGAGAGAAAAAGTCATATTTTGACATAAATTTCAAATATTCAAATAATAATTCAAATGTGAAAAAAGTATATTTAAACTGAATTTTCAATATATAATAGAATTCAAACACAGTTTCTCTATAAAAAAGATGTTAATGGTAAAATATTAACAACAATCTTATAATATAAAACTAATATGCATTATATGTTTAATATTATATATGCTCTAATTATGGATTTGTGTATTATAAAAAATAATTTTATATATTTTTTTACATTATAATAATTTATATTGATTTCCTAAATTTAATTTATATTTTCCTAAATCATTTTTAGAGTACATAATATTATTTTAATAAAATTATTATTTTAAAAAATTCTTTATAATAATATTTTACAAAAAAAATCATAAAAAATAAACTTACAATGTAAAGAACATCACCCGGTTCTGCGTTCATTCCATTTACAATCCTTCCTTCGATGTCATAAGGGAAAGCTGAAATAGTATTGCGTTGAAAAATGTATACAAATATATATATATATATATATATATATATATATATATATATATATATATATATACTATCTAAAGTAAAGGTTTGTCATGAGCTCTACAGTCCCAATTCATAAAAGAAACATAATTATTACGGAACCCAGAGACAAGCTAATCCCTACTGGGCTAGCATTAGTCAAAGGATAAGGCGCTACCTACAAAGGCTATAACACCCAAAAGTAGTAGCTATAGTATATATATATATATATATATATATATATATATGCAAATATTGCAAATCATTAATAAATATATATATATATATATATATATATATATATATATATTTATACATATGTTAATATCTATATGTATATAATTTTTTTAAATGTTCACTTACGTAAAGCTCTCGCTATTAAAGTAGTAATTAATAATATGTGTAACATTTTTTCATTTGAATATTTATTATATATAAGGAAAATTATTTTATACTGTTATAAATTCTTATATAAATATATATATATATATATATATATATATATATATATATATATATATATATATATATATATATATATATATATATATATATATATAAATTTAAGAGTAGAGATAATTTATTTCTATTGCAAATTTTGTATACAAATGATTAACGTTTATCTTATTTCATGATCAATGACTGGGTTTTTGTTTAAAAGTGTTATTTATTATTATCAACTATTTACATATAGACAGTTCTCAAAATGATTTCATATCAGTATCTTAATTGAATTATCATTGTCTCTATTATATAAAAACGTATAGACATTCATATGCATTTATATTTATATCATATATATATATATATATATATATATATATATATATATATATATATATATATATAAATTTGGAATACAAATATTCGTCCGAAGTGATTAATCATTATATTACAATAGATATTTCAGATCTTTAAATATTTATCTACATTCAAATAAAATGTATTGCAGTGTTTTATTTTTAATCGTTTTAGAAATACAAATCATTATATTTTTTCTAATTAATAGCAATTTTGAGAAATATATTACATTATTAATAACTGTTTGCATTATGATATTCAAACAAATAATCTTATATATACAAACTTAGCTGGAATCAATACCTTTTGTATTGATTTTTGATAATAAAACGAGATTAATAAGAAACTTATAATTTTCACTTTTATTATATTGTTCAAAAACGTTTTCATTTTTATTTAAGTGCACTTGTACAAATGTTATGTTTGTAATAAAAATAAATTTTAATTATATTACAAAATGATTATCAAAATATATTTATTACAATAAAATCATGCACTTCTAATTAATTTCATTTACTACATATCATACAATATATATATATATATATATATATATATATATATATATATATATATATGTATTTTATTTTATATACTTAATATGTAGAAAATATTAAAAAAAATACAAGTAAATGGGATAATGTATTGAAAATATATTGATATTATGTTTAAAAATTAACGCAATAATTTATACATGATTGTATTTTTTAAAGTTTTTTTTACGATCAAATTGAGTAGTTAATTAACTTATTTTTAAACAAACTTTTTGGTTATAAGGTACTTTAGATTTTAATTAATACAATTTTTCTGATTTTCTTTATCAAGATAGCAATACAAATATCAATATTATTTAAAATGTTTTATTAACAATAAATATTATTTAAATTACTTTTCTCTCTATCTCTCCTTCTCTTTCTCTCTTTGTATATATATATATATATATATATATATATATATATATATATATTCAGAGAGAGAGAGAGATCGACTATGTTCAGTTTAATGTTAGAGATACTTTTTTAAACGTCTGGATAATACAAATTAAATAATAAGATTTACCTGGGAGCGTATGTATAATAGAACTCAATTTTCTAAAGATTGTTGAACTGTGAAATTATTCCAGGATCTTCATAGGTGAGATATAATCTATTCATTGATTATATATTCAATTTACAGTGAAAGTTAATTATAATTAATTGAATTTATTATTTTTTCATCGTAAATAAATTCGTTATAATGTGTAATAACAACTGGATTTTTTAATTCACGAGACAAATTCATATCCTGTCACAAAGATTAAAGTTTTAAGTAATAATAATTACAGTTAAACTTATATATTAACTGAGTTTTGAATGTGTACAGAAATTCAAACACCAAATCTTTCTACAAAAAAGAAGTTAATAATAATATATTAACAAAAAAACGTTTAATATTGAACTGAAGTAATAGGAATTATAATATATTTAATATTATATTTTATTTTATTGTAGATTCGTGATTATATTTGGTCAAGTTTCTCATAATATTATTTAAAAATGATTTATTGAAATATCAAAAATATTTTACAACAAAACCATGTTGTATCATAAATTTTCGTATATATATAAATATAAATATATATATATATATATATATATATATATATATATATATAAAGTACCACAGTTAATATTGATTATAATTAAAAAATATATGTTAAAAAATAATTTATTATTTATATTTATTTGAAAAAAATTTTTGTTAGACAAATGAAATATAATTTATAAATAAATTTATGCCGAAATCTTCTTTTCAATCCAGTCAATGAAACTACTAACTCGTGTAAATACTCCTGGATATGGAGCAACAGTACAAGGTTTTTTAGACCAAGATACAAGTCCAACTACTTCTCCACGAACTGTTAACGGTCCACCAGAATCACCCTGCAATTTTTTAGATATTATTAATTTACATTTAAATATTTTGTATATATATATATATACATAATTTTTAATTATTAAAAAAATATAAAAAAGATAAATACCTTTAATATAATATTATTTTTTATCATATATAATAATTGCAATTATAAAAAATATAAAAAGATAAAATAATATAAATATATTTTTTTATCATAAAATTGCAATTATAAATTAATAATGAAATAAATCAGATACCCAGTTATTTAAGCAGGTTAAAAACGTAAAGTTGTTATTCAATCAAATAAAAATTAATTATTTAATTTTATTTGTCTTAACTTACACTACATTGTCCTTTACCGCCTCCAGGAACACCAGCACATATATTAGAATCGAAAATTTTGCCAAAACCATGTGCCTTTTTACAATCTGGATTAGCAACAATTGAAATATTAACTTTCTGCAATGTTGGCATTGTCCAACCGCCGCTCTATAAAAATCAAGAAAGTATTACGACAAATAATATTATGTATAATCAAGTTTTTAGTTCATTAATGTGTATTATTTCTTTTTAATTATCATCTCATTACTTACATATGGGTATCCCCAACCAGCAAGAAGTGCTGGACTACCACCAGGTGTAGCTTGACCTTGACGTGGAAGTTTAGCTGGTTGTACTAAATCGGTGTATGTAATATTCTTTGCTAACTGTAAAATATTTAATAATATAATATTACAGACTCGGACATATAAATACATAAACGTTTGTTTATACATGTATTTATGTCTATGACTATCTATATTTTATATTGGTTTATTTTATTTAAATTTAATATTCATAATTGTTTAAACAATTATGTATTAAAATTTTTGTATATAATTCTGTATTATTAAATTAATATTATAATAATACAGTAATTTTCTATCAAACTAAAAAAAATGATTGAAATACCTTTAAAAGTGCAATATCATTTTTCAATGCCGAGTAATTGAAATTTTCGTGTACAAAAACTTGAGCTACATTAATTACACTGCTGTCGATGGCAGAAGAAATATTTATACGACCATATTGAATAGAAATTTTATTCGCAGGACTAAAAACATATATTATATTATTATTAATGAATATTAATTAAAAAAATCATATGAAAGACGTTATAATATCTACATAAAACATGTTTTTATGATTTATTAAAAAATTTGAATCGTGTATAGAGACAAGAACAAATAACTTTATTACTAAATTTTAATTGGAAACAAAATCAAACAATGAAAATACATAAAAGTAATATAATTTCATTTTTTATTTTTATTTTAGTAAATATTACCGTTGTGTGCAATGAGCTGCTGTCAAAATCCAGTTAGGTCTAATAATTGATCCTCCACAATCATGTGCTCCATTCGCCCTTCTTATAGATACCTAAAATATTTTTTCGAATTTTATTTAATTTTTTGTATTTTATTACCAGGATTACTTAATATACAAATGAAATTTAATCGAATACTATAACAATGGCGTTAAATAAGTTATAAATTAATTAAATTATATATATATATATATATATATATATATATATATATATATATATAATATGGAAATAAAACATGTTTATATTTTTTTTGTATCATATTAATTATTATAATGATTTTTTAAATTTAGTTTATATTTTATTAAATCATTTTGTAGAATAAAAAAATATTTTTTTACTAAGATAAATATTTATGTTTTTTTTTATAATAATACTCTATAATTTTTTTTTAAAAAAATACTTACAATGTAGGGAATATCACCAGGTTGTGCGTTGGTTCCATTAACAATTCTCCCTTCGATTTCATAAGTGAAAGCTAAAAGATTAATAGCTAAAATAGTAATAGCTAAAATGAAATTTGTAAGAATTCCATTTAAAACAATCACATAAATATTTCTTCAATTTCATAATATAAAGAATAATATTAAATATATTTTAAAATAAATACATATATATATATATATATATATACATATATATATATATATATATATACACATATGTAAATATGTAATTGTATATAAGCAATATTTTATTAAATTTTTACTCACCCAAAGCTCCCGATATGACAGCAATAATTAATAATATGCGTAACATTTTTTACCTAATACTAATTGTACATGAAGAAAATTGCTTTTATAGTTTTACAGATCCTTTTTTGTATCTTATTTAAGAATAGTAGGAGTGTAGATAATTTATTTTTTTGTAAATTTCTTATAATACTAATGATTAACATTTATCTTACTTCGTGATCAATAGCTGATTTTTTTTATAAGTGTTAATTCTTATTATAAATTATTTATATATAGAAAGTTCCTGAAATTTTTCATATCGCTATCATAATTGAATTTTTATTGTCGCTATTATATAAGAAACATACATACCTACATTTATACTTTATAATATATATATATATATATATATATATATATATATATATATATATATATATATATATATATATATGACAGGCGGATTGGTGAAGATTTTTTTATTCGGGGTTTACTCCCTATATATATATATATATATATATATATATAAATAATCTATTTATTCATTTGAATTTTTTATTATATATTAAGTATTTCGGTACTTTTTTTATCTACACTTAAATTAAATATATCACAGTGTATTATTTTTAATCATTATAAGAATACAAATCATTATATTTTTTCTAAGTAATAACAATTTTGAGAAATATATTACATTGTTCATATGCGTTTACATTATGATACTCAAACATAAAATCTTATGTATCAACATTATCTGAACGTTGAAATTATTTCTTTTTTACTTATATAAATTGTATATATAATTACATATACATAGGATCTGAATTTTTTTTGGTATAACAGTAGTTGTAGCTTTCCAACTCTTATTTTTGTAGTACGAGTATTCATAAAACATTTAATAAATAATCATAACGATACACTGATGGTTAATCCGGAACGTACAAAAAGTAAGTTAAGTGCAATTCTTTTTTTGCTTATTTATGTTAAAATTGTGTATTAATATTTTAATAAACTTTAGTAAGTCAGTTTCTCATAGTATCAATTTTATTATTATTATAAATCAGATTTAGAGAAGTAATTTTAGATCAGATGTAATGATCACTTGCACATCTAAAAGACAGGTTATAGATTATATTCTCATAAATGTGAACGTAGAAAATAAATTATTGAATTTTAAGCCATCATAAATTAGTAGTAATATGTTACAATGAATACGTAAAGAAAGTACGTAATCAATGTCACTAGAAATATAATTCAGACTTAATATTATAATCAGTAGTTTTCGATATTATACAATAAATTAATTTTGTCATCAATTATGAAATCATATATATATATATATATATATATATATATATATATATATATATATAATAAAAATCATGTTGTATTCTAAAAAAAACTATATAATTGATGAGAAGAAAGAAAAATAAATACATTAGAATAATTTTCTAAAGAAAAATCTGCTGAAAATCTTATAAACTCGTTTCAATCACTAACAAATTAATTTTATTCTAGAATAATTAAATATCATTTAAAACGGATATAAACGCCAATTAGAAATTAATTTCAAAACCATTTATCACTATATTTGTTATAATTTAAATATATTTATAACTTTTTAATGTAAATAATTTATAAAAGAATTTTTTTTTAGAATTTTTTCTTATTTTTAAAAATAGGTTTTTTGTTCAAGAACTATATAAATAATAAACAATAACAAACGTGTTTTAATTAAATATTAATGGTAATCATTATATTTTATTAATGAATAATCACGTCTATAAAATGTGTTCTCTTTATTTCTTTTATAACAAAAATATTCATAATAAAAAGTAATCTACTGAGACAAAAAAGAAATACAAGAAAATGATTTCTTATATTAGTAAGTTGTGCGAAATTTTTATATTCGACTAAAAAGATTTTTTATATGTTTTTATATATATATATATATATATATATATATATATATATATATATATATTAATTGTGTTTAGTTTAACATCAGAGATACTTTTTACTATTTCTGTATAATACAAATTAAGTGGTAAGATTTATCTGGGAGCGTATGTATAACCCAATTTTCTCAAGATTGTTGAATTGTGAAATTATTCTAGAATCTTGATAAGTGAGATACAAACTATTTATTGATTATATATATAATCGACAATTTATATAAAATTTAAATGTGAAGAATAATATATATATATATATATATATATATATATATATATATAGATATATAGATATATATATATATATATATAAAGATTTATTTTAAATAAAATAAGGTTTTATTATTTTTCTTTAAGAAGTAATAAATTCTAGTAGACAAGTATTATTGTGCATTATACATTAATACTTGATTAACAATTGATTCTGCTTATTATGTCTGATAGATCTCTCGATTTACTATTTAATGAATAATTATAATTGACTGCTATTATTATCTTTTTCGTTACAAATAAATACTATATATTTTTTAGTAACAACTGAAAAATTTGAGTAGCAAGGTAAATTTATAAAATATTGATGGAAACTTTAAAAATTATATAATGATCAATACAATGAAAATTTATGTTTAAACTGAATTACTTTCAATATGTGATGAAATTCAAACAAATAATTATTTTATAAAAAATATATTAATAGTAATATATTAACAAAATATGTTTAATATTGAATTAAAAGACATGACATGTTCAATATTATATTTTCTCCTAATGTGGATTAGTGATTAAATTGATCATATTTTCTATATTAAGATGTTGAATGATAAAAAAATTCCTAACAAAAATCCTGTTTTAGCATGAATTCTTGTATATAAACAGAACTCAAATTAAATTATAGGATATAACCTTCAGTTCCAGTTTATATCCTTCAGTTTCTTGTATACATACATACATATATATATATATATATATATATATATATATATATATATATATATATATATATATATATATATATATATATATATATATATATATGAATGTATGTACGTAAAAAAGGTACGATGATTAATATTGATTATAAAGAAAAACAAATATATGTTAATAGATTATTTATTAAAAAAATCTTATTTTGTTAGACTTATTAAATATAATTTTATTCATAAATTTAGGCTGAAATCTTCTTTTCAATCCAATCAACGAAACTACTAACTCTTGTAAAGACTCCTGGGTAAGGAGCTATAGTACAAGGTTTAATAGACCAGGAAACTAATCCAACTACTTCTCCACGAACTGTTAATGGCCCACCAGAATCACCCTGTAATTTTTTAGATGTAAGTTATTTGTATTTAATTATTTTACATTGAAATTTGTATTTAATTATTTTACATATATGTAATTTCTAATGATAAAGAAAAATTACAAAAGAAATATATTTATTCAGTATAAAGAATAAAATTATTATGAAATAAAACTTATATGCTATTACTTAAGTGAGAAAAGACAAAAAATCATTATTTAATTAAATAAAAAATATTTTTTTAACTTACACTACATTGCCCTTTACCGCCTCCAGGAACACCAGCACATATATTAGAATCATAAATGTTACCAGAACCGTGTACTTTTGCACAATCTGGATTGGCAACGATTGAAATATTAACTTTCTGCAATCTTTTCATTACTGAACCGCCAGTCTGTAAAAAATAAAAAAGTATTATGACGAATGTTATCATGTATAAAAAATGTTTAGATTCATTAAAGTAAATTATTTCCTGTTCAGAGAACTCATTGCTATCTAATTACTTACATATGGTAATCCCCAACCAGCAAGAAGTGCTGGACTACCACCAGGTGTAGCTTGACCTTGGCGAGGAAGTTTGGCTGGTTGAACTAAATCGGTGTATGTAATATTCTTTGATAACTATAAAATACACAATTTATGAAATAGTCTATTTTGTTTTAAATTTAAAATCTATAATTGTTTAAACAATTATGTAAAAAAATTACTTTCAAAAAGTATATTATTATGATATATTACTTCCTTTTTAATTTAAGCGAAATAAAAAAATGATTAAAATACCTTAAGAAGTGCAATATCATTTTTTAACAACAATGAACTGTAATTTTCATGATTAAATACTTGAATTACATCAATTACACTGCTATCGTAGGCAGAAGAAATATTTAAACGTCCATATTGAATAGAAATTTGAGTTGCTGGACTGAAAAAATATATAATATTATATTATTATAATTCAATATTAATTCAAAAAAATCATATGAGAAACATTTATATTTAATCATTCAAAAACGATATTTCAATTTAAATATTAAATTATTATTCATAATATGTTTTTTAAGAAATATTCGATTTTGTTTCATTATAAAATATTTTTATATTTTATTATTCAAAACTGGAATTGAGTGTGAAAACAAAAAATATTGATATTATTAATAAAATTCATTGAAAGAATATTTGTCTAATAATTTTAATAATTAAAGAATATAACTTCATTCTTTATTCTTTAATAATAATTTATTTTAATTTACGAAATATTACCGTTGTGCGCAATGAGCTGCTGTCAAAATCCAGTTAGGTCTAATAATTGATCCTCCACAACTATGTGCACCACCATATGATCTTATGGACACCTAAAATAGTTTTTTAAATATTACTTTTGATTTTATTTAATTTTCTGTGTTTCTAAATTTTATTAGCAGAATTAATTATTATACAAATGAAATTTTAACAAATAATTAACCAATGATATTAAGTAAATTATTTAAATTATATATATATATATATATATATATATATGTACACATATGTATATAATGTAATTCCAAATTTAGGTGTATAACTAAAAATGTAGATAATTTACATTTTGTTAGACATTTTTTGATATGTTTATAATTTAATTTAAATAATGTTTATTATTTTACTTATAAGAATTCAGTACTATACAAAAAAATGCAACGAAACATTTTTTTTAGACGAATGTTTTTTTTCGTAATAATATTTTATGATTTTTCAATTTTGATTTATATTTTATTATATCATTCTGATAGAACAAAAATATACATTTTTTTAATAAAAATTATATTTTATTACATAATTTATAATAATACCGTAAGAAAAATTGCGTAAAAATTAAACTTACAATGTAAGGAATATCACCAGGCTCTGCGTTGGTTCCATTTACAATTCTTCCTTCGAAGTCATGAGGGAAAGCTAAAATAATATGTTGAAATATATATACATATATATATATATATATATAAATATATATATATATATATATATATATATATATATATATATATATATAATTCAAAAATCTAGGAATATTTTTTTAAACTAACTTCCAGTTATTAGTAAAAGAGTAATTAATTTCTGTAAAAAAATCGTAAAAAAGTGTCAAGATGATAATTTATAGATTTATTTCCTAATTTAAAAGAAATAATAAGACGTCCCTTAATTTTAATATATTTATATATATATATATATATATATGTGTGTGTGTGTATGTATATATATATATATATATATATATATATATATATGTATATGTAAATATGCATGTATATATAAACAATTTATTAAAAATTTTACTTACCCAAAGCTCCCGCTATTAAAGCAGAAATTAATAGAACGCGTAACATATTTTCACTAATTATTTATAATGCATAAAGAACAATTCTTTTATAGTTTTACAAACCTTTTTTCAAATGTATTTAGGAATGGTAGGAGTGTAGATAATTTATTATTATTAGGAAAATCTATAAATATGATTAAAATTTATCTTAATTCGTGATGAATGACTGAGTTTTTATTTAAGCGGTTAATATATGTTATCAATAACTTACTATAAAAAAGTACTCAAAATGATTTCATATCGGTATCTTGATTGAATTTTCATTGTCCTCATTATAAAAAAAAACAGAAATATAAACCTATATTCATACTTATATTATATTATATGTATATATATATATATATATATATATATATATATATATATATATATATATATCAATTATACGTTTAAAGTGTTTGATTATATTCTAAGTATTTCAGTACTTACAATTATTTATCTACACTTAAAAATATATCACAGTGTATTATTTCTTATTTACTATTAGAATACAAATCAATATATTTTTTTAATTAATAACACTTTTGATTTGAGAATCTTTGTTGATTTTTAGATATTATTTTTCAAATAATAAATATTCATAAGCACATTTATTAATTGATCATAAAAGATGATCTGATGAATTATCTATAAGTTACAGAAAATAAATGAAGTCTAGTTCTTTTTCAGTTATTTATAATAATGTTGTGTATTAATATTTCAATAAACATCAGTATGTTAATTTTTAATGCTATAAAAATTGTTATTATTATAAATCAGATTTGGGAAAGTAATTTTAAATCAGATGTGATGATTTCTTGCATATCTGAAATACAGATTACAATCTTCATTTTCATAGATTTAATCTTAGAAAATAAATTATTGTATACTAATCCATCATATTTTAATAAAAATATATTAAAATTAATACATAAATAAAGTATATGATTAACAACAGTATAAATATGAAACAGATTAAATATAATCAGTATTTTTCCATTATTGTCAATTAAGCATTCATAAATATAATAGAAATTATATAAGATCTCAAAATAAAACTTCTATAGCTAACAATATGTGAATAAAAAGTATTCAATAAATAATTTATATTCAAACATTAAACATTCTGTAAAGAAAAATCTACTGAAAACTTGCACTAGAAAATTGTTTTTATAATAGAATAATTTAATATTCTATGTAGTAGAATTCTGTTTCTAGAGATACTGTTTATAAAGAAAAATTTTATGTAATGATGTTATCAATATTAGTAACTTTATTGTAGTTATATGCTTTTTTATATAACAGTTTTTATAAAATTCTGTTTAGTCCAGAATATAATATTGAAAACAATTCTTAAAGGTTGTTTGTTAAAATTTACATATTGATAGAAATTTACTAATCAATTATTTTACTAAAAATATTTTTACAATATAATTATATATATATATATATATATATATATATATATATATATCAGTAAAGTATTATTTTTTTAAAAAATTGTTAACTATTGGGAAAAATGAAATAAAACAAGAGCTTTAAATTTTTAATAATCAAAAAATAATTTTCTCATTAAAATAAGTAAGTTATTAAAATAAACTTCAAAAATTACATATTGTTAATCAGTGGTGAGGTATACCTAAATTTTCATTTATTTTACTGAAGAATCTTTATTATTTTTGGTTGTATTATCAATTTTAAAATAAATATATTTATAAATTTCATATCCTGATTGCTATTTATATAAATTTCATATCCTGATTGTTATTTATATAAATTTTATTTATGTATATATATATATATATATATATATATTTAATTATTTATATTTTTTGTACTTATTTTGTAATAATAATTTTATAAATATTATTTAATCATTTCAAATTTAGGGTAAATTTTAGAAAAAATAATTTTTATATCATTCTATAGATATCTTTTGAAATATGGTTTGTGTATAAGGTAAATAGTCACAATTAAATTGCACATTGATTAAAGCACAAATACATTTAAATAATACTACAAACAACAAATATTTTTTATCATATTTTACTAAGAATCAATTTTTAAACAATGTAAATATTATTATAATACATCTATTATATTCATTTTTATAACAGACAAATATCTCACTTTAACTTTTCATTCGTTGATATTTTTTTAAAAATACAAACATTTTATTATTTGTAATGAATATTTACACGAATTAATACTATTGAAATCGTTCTCCACATCTTTTTTTATATTATCATTGTGTATTTATTATGTGAAAATTACTTTTTGTTGTATCTATTTTCAAATCACATATGCATATATATATATATATATATATATATATATATATATATATATATATATAAAATGAATGGTTCTTTGTTTGAAATTTGATTATCTATATACTGAGATGAGATTTCTAAAAGTATAATTAAAAATTATTTTTAAGTATTAATATTAAAAAAAAAAAACCAATGTGTACAATAAATGAAGTACATGATAAAATAGAATATTTGAGTAAAAAAATAAGTTACAAAGTTGAAAGTAATTTAAATTTTAAAATATATATGATTATATATTGTATTCTTTGATATCGGTATAAGACAAAGAAAATTCAGATAAGCTGTCTTCAAGTATGAACTGAATTTAGATATACTATTTAAGTAATTAAATATATCTGTTACTAATTACATGAGTTTATTTAACCTACTTAATTAATTCTTAATAGAACATTTAATCCTTAAAGAATAATAAAATCCTTCAAACTAACAATTATGGAACAATATAAGTGAAATTTAAAAATCCTTGAACTTAGTGAATGAAAATAAAGATAAATTTTGTTATTAAATATGTTTTAAAAATAGAATAAGGCTATATATATATATGTGGAATAAATCTATTTTAAAAATTAATTAATTATATAAAGCAAAAATTATTTTTAATAGATTTTAATTTACGATAAAATTCTATTCCAATTCTATTTTTATTTTAAATATGGTTATTGAATATCTATGTGTATAATTATTTGAATTAACAATTACTTAAATAAAAATGGGTGATGTTTTGATAATAAGTTTTAAATCAAATTTGGACAATAAAATTCTTCACAATTGTATAATAAATGATATTAATAATTTTTAAAAACAGTTTATTTCTTAATATAATAAAATCGATGTTAATATTTTTTGTGTGTAGAATTCTAATATTAAATGTTTTGAGTACAAATAATCTTAATATTTGTTAATATAGCTCCGTTTGGTAGTTAGTAGAGCTACTATGTTTTTTTATATAATATATAGAAAGCTTTATTTTCCCAGTACGTTAGTTCAGCTTTCAGTTACCAGATTACATTGGTATTAAAGGAACATTGGTTTATATATATATATAAATGTTAGATAGGTAGATAGATGAAAAATATTTTTTCTTGTAGAGAAACGGATAATCACTTACACGATGTATTTTTTTGGAATTTACCTAAAAAATAGTTTATTAAATAATTTTATTTTATTTTATAGTAAATAATTTCATACAAAATTTAAGCAAATAGAAAACAGTAGTTTATTTTACAAAGATTAAAGTTTATAAAATTAATTTTTATTTTCTATAATTATGTCATTTTTCAATTTTTAAAATTTTTGAATTTTGCACCAAACTAAGTTCTAAAATGAATATTTCTATAATATTATAAAACAACATTTGTTCATTATTTATATTAATTAGTGTAATATAATAATATTACCAATAATTATATTATTGTATAAATATGCAGGTTAATGCATTTTTTAGTGTAAAATTAATCTGTTTTTCTGCTATTGTAAGTTTTTTATTTTTTCTGTATTTTTATCATAATTTTAATATAATATTAATTTACCATTTGAAAATCAACAACATAAATTAATAGCAAAATCTTATAATAATAGAAAAAATAGTTAATACAGTGTTATATCGGTCATCCAAAAGTGACGCCTAGATTTGTGTTTTATTAAAAAGAAACATGTTATAGGGTGGCGTATAGGGCATCATGTGTATAGTTTCTTTTGTCTCCTTTTAATAAAACACAAATCTAGCTGTCACATTTGGATGACCCTATGTTTTTTTTTAAAAAACCTATATTTTTAATAACCAATACTTATTTTAAATAACCCTATATTTTTAATAACCCTATATTTTTAAACCCTATATATTTAACCCTATATTTTTAATATAGTTTTAAAAAAGTTATTAACTTCAATAAATTGTTAATTATTAATTTTCAAATATTTTCAAGAATTATTTTCATAATTATATAAAATTTTTTTAAAAAAATTTGACGAAAATATTTTCAAAAATACAGATTTTTTAAAAAAAACATAAAGCGAATAATAACTTTTAATTGATATTAAATTTAATTTTCCAAAAAAATTAATAACGAAATATAATTATCTACTAGGGATTTAATTATTTCCAAATAAATAAAGTGCACCAATGTGAAAATACATTTTTCCGTATTACATTATAATATGGATGAAAATTGCTTCTTGCTTTGAGTAGCGTGGTAAACGAGATTGATAGAAGGCTCTAGTAAGATTGAATCTATTGTGTCCATAAAGTAGTTTCAGAGAGTGATCCATTCGGTTCACCTTTATCGAAATTCTCCAACCATCAACTATCAACGTTTTCACAGCAACGTTAGGAGCGCCAACCCATTACAACAAGCATTATTATATATCGTCGGAGATGCATCTCATGATATCACATGAACATCTCTCAACACAACTGTTTGTATGTAAAATTGTGGAGTTTGGTATGTTTGAATAATATACGAGTCATATATTCGTGTGTTTGTGGATACACACACACACACACATATGTACATATATATATATATATATATATATATATATATATATATATATATATATATATATATACAAATATCTCTAATGGAAATAGTCTTAAGTGTTTCCATCTTTCTTGACGATAAATTGTCTTGAGGTAAAAATATTACATTTTTGTCATTTTTTGTAACATAAAATAACAAAAATAAAATTGTACTAAATAATATTAATGATTGTTTACTGTTGAATATATGCTAGTATATATATATCTATATATATATATATATATATATATATATATATATATATATACACGAATATATACATATCTACATGTACGCACTACTACTGAATATTTAAACAGTTTTGTGTAAGAAAGAAACTAAATTAAAACGAATATTTATCTTTCTGTATAGAAAATATACTTTTCTATTGAAAAACTGTTTTTTGAAGAAATTTAATTAGGAGAGAAATGAAATTTCAATATTAAAATTTCTGTCTTACTGTATAAATTAAAAAAAATATTTATCTTAAAATCATATGAATAAATAAAAAAGAGTTCAATTAAATTACTTGATTTTGTAATAAGTAACAAATTAAGATTAAATAATGATTTTTTTTAAATATTTCAATATATAGTCATTTTTCAATAGATTAATAGAATAATGTTTAAATATATGAAATTAAAGTTAAACAATAAGAGAAAAATATTTTATTTAATTTTTTGTATTACTTTTTTCTTATATATATATATATATATATATATATATATATCTGTCAGAAAATAAATATACTTGTACATATAGAATTTTTTATTAGTGTTATTTTTTACTATGTCAATGTTACAATTTTCATATATAAAATTTAATATTTACCATAAATTACATTTTGGATTTATTTTTTTTTTTAAAAATATGGTAAAGGCATGAAATAATCTTATGGAATGTTCTTTATTTTTTTAATATGATTAGATTTCAATTTTCGGAATGATATTTCTCTTAAATATTTCATTACATATATATATATATATATATATATACATCTAAACTCATAGTCATAAAACTTACTAATAAAGGATCAAGCTTTTAATGGATCAAGCTTTAGAAATGCGAAAACAATTTGAAAAGGCGTGCCTGCTCCACGCCCAAACATTACTGCTATGTTTAGGGATGGAAGCACTTCTAGAGGTATATGTAAGTCGTGTGTTTCATTACTAAATACGGAAATTAAGTATGAAGTGTACTTAAGAACATAGAGATATATATTTTACTTTGCTTTCCTAACTAAAACTTTCGCTCATTTATTTTGTTGTACCATTGAATCATTTTTTAATGATAAATATTTTATTTTTAAAATTATTCCTATTCACATAAATATAAAGGATATTTTTTTAAAAAAATATTAACGAAAATTATTCAGAAAATCTAAAGTTATAAATTCAATTTTTTATCATAAAAAATATAAATGATGTAACTAAATTACACGTATTTCTAAAAAAAGATTCCTTATATTATTAAATTAAAATCGGATTTAAAATGATTAATATAATAGTATTTCCAAGAGAGATTTAATAACCAATAATATTCTTAAATTTAAATTAGAGAATTTAATGAAAAATAGCATTATTTCTTAGATAGTCATAGTAAATGAATTCTATTTATAGCCATATCGTTTTCATTTTTATTATCTTTTATTAAATTCAATAATACATACTGTCAAGCGATATGTTTAGAAAAAAGTTTAAATAATTAAAAATGATTATATATTTGATATGACTTGACTGATAATTTAAATTGATTTGTTAATCCGGTTTATAATTTTATATAATTTATTTCAAAAATATTTTTAGTTTATATCTTGTTAAAAAATTAATATATTTGTATCTACTTGTAATCATTTGGAAAAATATTTTATTAACTATTTTCATAATTTAATATTCCATAATTTCAATTTTTGGGAAATACTACTTTATAATTACTTATTTTTTTATATTTATGTAGTTTAAATAGCAGATAATAATCATGTATAATAATATACAAAACTGTCATATTTTTTCAAAAATATATTACATTTATTTAAAGTTAAAAAAGAAAATAATTAAAAATTAATAATTACAAATGATAATTTTACATATAAATAGGGAATAATATTTTTATATACATTTTATTGTACTATAATATTTTAGTTTTTCAAAAAATAAAAATAAAAGTTGATAGCTGTCAAAACGTGTTTAAGATTTGTGAATAACATTATATAAATTTAGACGTGAGTTGAACACGAGATGTGGCTGAATGATGTGTTTTTGCTACAACGAAAAAACGTATAGGTAGACGTAAGAGCTAATCACATTGATACGAAGCAAGTTGAACGCGACGTAACCTGGTTTGCAATAGGGCGACCGCCACTACGATGTCACAGGTAATTAAATTTGAAACGTCTCCACGTCACAAAATATGATGTGAAATTTTAATCTACCAGATGAAATTACATATTAATTTCATGTAGGATTGAATATGCACATATTTCCTTAAAACATCATTAAATATTATAATAATGAATGTGTTTAATAGAAAAAAAAACACGAAATTGGAAAAGATTAATATTTATATTGAATTTTTAAAATATTTGAATTTGGTGTTTCTAAAATCTATTTAGAATTTAGAAAAAAATATCCAATATAATTAAAGAATGTTTTATATATATATATATATATATATATATAAAATTATTTTTTAAAAACATTCATATTTGTTAGAGACAAAATATAGATAAAAAATAATCAGAAAGCAAACAACAATTATTAGAATAATAAAATCTTATGTATTTCATTAAAAAGAAATTCTGGACATAAATTATAATAATGAAAGTGATTCTTTAAGTTTTTAAAATTAGGAAAATTAGAAATTATTTTGTTATATAAAGATAGATTCAACAGGTACAAAAGTTAAATATTTCATTTCAATATTCTGTTATACAAAAGTTTTTTCTCTCTTAATTATTTATTAAAATTTGGAGTCGATAAATCGAACATTGACAAATGTTGATTATAAAATGAAAATGAGATTTTGACATAATAAGATTAAATATTTAAAATTTGCAATCTATAAAATATGATCTATATGTGCAGGTGTAATATAGAATAATATATAATATTTTTTTAAAAAAATATATGTATTTTGATTTGAATTTCCTCATGCATTTTCATTCCATAATTTAGTATATTAAAAGTTTTTGTTGGGATTTTGTAAGACAAAAATCAGTTATTAGAATTCTTTTTAGACTTTAGAATATTATTTTGTATTATTTTTTCAAAAATTATATTTCTTTTCTCAAGTCATTTTTTGTTATTGAAACAATTAATTTTTATTTCTATTAACTTTTGTATTTTAATTAAAATCAAGTCATTTTAAACATCTCAATAAATAAATTGATGTTTATGAATTATTAAATATTTCTATTCTATATAAAAAAATAATTCATGATAAAAACAAGGTTTCAACTTTCATTAAACATTCATGTATGACTGTTACAATTGTTGTTTTGATGAAATATTATTTATGAACAAGTTTAATATTACAATTAAATATTTTGATAACTATGTATATTGTTAAGCAAGAAACAGTAGTTTAAACCACAAACAAATATAAATCAGATATATGAGATGAGGGTTTATGCTTTTAATGACTGAGTATGAAATACATCGCTGACGATGTTATTTCCCAGATATGTACAGAATATTCCGAAATAAATTTTCATGTTACGAAATGATAAAATTAAAGATCGAAATCAACGGATATATAGATCCACGTGTTTATTATCACAAATAAATGCCAACATGTCAGGTTTCATCAAGTCAACCACATAGCGCACACAAATACACACACATACGCACAACTTCTCAATACGTGAGATAACGTTTGCGTTATTATGCAGGAAACACCACCATTGCGAAGAGCATCAGCGCACAAGTAATGAATATTATCGATTTCCATTTGCAAAACCGTGACATGTAAATAGCAGAGCGATTCCCATTGTTGACAAGGATGGATATGTGCTTTGATGATTCAGAACAGTGGCGTTACGAAAAGGATGACACGATCGGTTATATATATATATATATATATATATATATATATATATACTTTTGAACCAGATTATCACTATATCATTTCTTCTATCATCAATAACCACTTGCTTAAAATATCTAATACAGTTGTAAAGAGATTTTTTTGAATTATTATTAAGGTAACTAAATAAAGGGTTACAAAAGTAAACCAATACTCTATTATAGTACCATTTAGATAATTATAACGTAAGCAATCCTAAATTGTATCTTTCGCTCTATTGACACCAAGTAATTACAAGTGTTTCAAAACCAATATACCATTGTGTCGTACTACCTTCGACAAAATATCGACCTTTAACATGATCTCAGGCTTCCTATTATTAAGGAATTCATTTGATGACAAGTGAGTCGATTATATGGCGAGCTTGAAAACCACAAAAATGTTCTTGTACAGAAATTAATCAAAATCGGTCATGTCACCAAATATTATTGTTATAAATGATCGAAATTGTTTGTGTTAATAGGAAAGTAAATATGTTTGATTACAAATATTTAAATCAGTGAAAGTTTGTTAGTTAAAGATTTGAAATGTTTTTTTTAAAAACTATAAAAAATGTTTCAATTTTTAATTAAATTGCAATTTAGTCAGTTGTTAATAATGTGTTTTAATAGTAATTGTTTAAAAAAATGATATTTAAAAGTTTTAATACAAAATAATTTTATCTTGTAACAATATTTGATTTTATATTTTTTTATTGTACTATATGTACAATATTTATAAAGAAACTAATTTTAAAATTTTTTGAATTATTTATTTCAACCATAAATCTATAATATTCATAAGAAAAATCAATTTATACTGTAATAGTAAGTAACTCAATTTTCTAAATTAGATAAAAAAATCAATTTTTATCAAGATATATTCAATCTAAGATAATATTTATTTTTCTGAATAACGAATTTGATTTTTGATTAACAAATTAGATTTTTCGAATTTTAAAAAATAGTATAAATATATTGTTTAATTTCATATTTTAAAATTATTTCTTTTTGGATATATAGATCTGGTTTTATGAAAAGAATAATTAAAGTTGCTGTTTATTACATTTATTCTTGTGATGCCATTTTATTGTAATAACTCTTATGATCTCGTTCTATTGAGTTAACTTTAACATTTGCTATTAAATATATATAACTTGTGAATTAAAAAAATAATATCAAATCCAATGTAAAGAATTAGAATTTTAACAATGGTTGTAAATAAAAAAAATCAGCTTAAAATAATTTAATATTTTTTTATCACCATTTTACATTGAATCGATAAAAAAAACTGAGAGAGAACCAAAATTTTATTCAAATTTCTCCAATGTTTCCAATTATAAAACCGTACAAATTGTAAATAGAGAAAATCCTATTTGGTTTGAATATTTCAATAAAAAACAGTCGTGTTTGCGCATAACATTTTTTTCTTTCGCTTCGCTACTTTTTGTAACAGCGAAAGCTATTGTGCGCCTCTGTTTACATTTGTGACGAATGCATTTCCTATAAAACAATATGAATCTCTATATAAAATAGTCTACACAAACATGTAGTTCTGTACACACATTTTATACATATAGCTTTGTATAGATTCATAAGCGCGCATATAAAGATTTTTTTACATACCAAAGTATATACATACGTTGATTTAAATAAAGTGTCTAAATAATATAATTTTAATGAATAGAACTTTACGTTTTTTATTTTATATTATGCTTTATGTCTTGCTTCTGTTTAATCGTATTATTTTTTTAATAAACCTCAATTATTTCATGTTGGTAATTATTAAGAAAAAGAACATAATTATTGAATAAATATTTTTTAAATAAACATAAAAATTAACATTTGGTACTTTAAAAATTTGACAATGTATTATAATATATATATATATATATATATATATATATATATATATATATATATATATATATATATATATATATATATATATATATATATATATTATATATATATATATATGATATATAGTTTTATGTGTATGAATTAAAAATTATATTGAATATTCTTGTTTGAGAAAAAATGAATCTGTTCTTATATTTGTATACTTATTTTTATTATTGTCATAAATAAAAAAACACAATTCTTAATTTTACGAGACATAAAGAACGAATACAATATTATATCATGCAATACTGATGAAAGCTGATTGGAGACCACACCTCTATCCAAACTTCGGAAGTTATATCTCAAGGGAAATCAAGTCATCTTCTCTGCCATTTCACAGCGACATCTACTTCCTTGTTTTGAAGCTTATTAGGTCCTAAAGACATGGTTCTGAGTAGATGACAATTATTTATAAAATATAATAAGGATTACTTAATAAGTTTTCTATAATTTTGTGTTAAACGTTAAATATTATTATTATTTCTTGCAGAAAATATTGA
Source organism: Neoneuromus ignobilis (assembly GCA_029203775.1). NCBI lineage: Eukaryota > Metazoa > Arthropoda > Insecta > Megaloptera > Corydalidae > Neoneuromus > Neoneuromus ignobilis. The sequence continues at coordinate 14,030,362 of CP092091.1, read as the reverse complement.
TTTTACAAATAACACATACACACCTACATATATATATATATATATATATAATTCATTTAATTAATTTCTTATTATAAATTTCATTTCTTCTCAATAAAATCAAATAATCGTTACAAGATTTAGATTACATTGTTGTTTTACTTGACTACATTGTAGTTTATTATAGGTTAATATTCGCATATAAATTATTTGAATTTCAAAAAATTTTAAAAAAATTATAAGGGTGTGTTTTGAACATTGATAAATGTATTTATTATCTTATTGAGTAAATCACAGTTTTATCTTTATAAAATTTATTTTAGGTTAAAAAATGTGATTTTAATTATTTATTCACTTATTATTCTTGATGGTTTTTAATTTTAGATCAAAAAAATAAATTTTTGAAAATGTTGATTTTTCGTTAAATTTTCCATACTATAGGTCGTGGTTTTTTTGGGGTCAAAAATTGAAAATTTTAAAATGTACTCCAAATCAATTTTTTTGATTACTAATCGATTTCATTGATAGAAAATAGTTATTTTTTAGTGAAATTATTATTGTATATTAAAAAATTGAATTTTTAGAGCCAAAAGTTTATTTTTGATAAATTTCTGTTTTTATACCAAATTTAACAATTAAAAAAAAATTATATATATTCATCAAATTGTAAAATTTTGGTTTAAAATGTAAAATCCTGTTCAAAATAGATATTACCACTCACCTATATACTAGACTTTATTTCTAAAACGTTTAAAATATGTTAAAAATTGAAAGAAGTGATTTTTGATCAAATAATCGACAAATTGTCTCTAAATCGCGGTTTTATCTCTGTTAAAATTATTTTATGTTCCAAAATGTGATTTTAATCACCGATTCACTTGTTATTATAGCCAATCTTTGATTTGAAGCCAAAAAAATCAATTTTTGAAAATGTTGATTTTTCATGAAATTTTCCATACTATAGGTCGTGGTTTTTTTAGGGTCAAAAATTGAAAAATTTTAAATGTACTTCAAATCAATATTTTTGACTACAAATCGATTACTTTAATGAAAAATAATTATTTTTCAGCAAAATTATTATTGCATATTGAAAAATTGAATTTTTAGAGTCAAAAGTTGATTTTTGATAAATTTCCGTTTTTACTCTAAATTTAATTTTTTAAAAAAATATGTATATATTCATCAAATAGTAAAATTTCGTTTTAAAATATAAAATCCTATTCAAAATAAATGATCTCACTTACCTATATACTACACTTTTGATTTAAAACGTTCAAAACTTGTTAAAAATTGAAAAAAGTGATTTTTCATCAAATAATCGATTACTTCTTAAAATCACGGTTTTTTCTCTGTTAAAATTATTTTATGTTTAAAAATGAAATATTAATCATCAATTCACTTATTATTATAGCCAATCTTTGATTTTAGACTAAAAAAATCAATTTTTGAAAATGTTGATTTTTCATGAAATTTTCCATACTATAGGTCGTCGTTTTTTTATGATCAAAAATTGAAAATTTTAAAATGTACTCTAAATCATTTTTTAAAATTAAAAATAAATTATGTTGATTAAAAATAATAATTTTTTATTAATAATAACATTCATTATGAAAAATTAAATAATTAGTAGCCAAAAGTCGATTTGTGTTATTTTTTCTTTACTTTCTGGAAATGTTAAAAAGAAAAAATCAATTGCTTCTATTAAAACGTTATATTTTGGTTAAAAATTTATAATTTTATACTATATTAATATTTTTGTCAAAAAAATAAAACAGAATTAAAAAAGAAATTTCGATAAAAATTAAGCAAATTTTAGTACTTATTTTCTATACAAGAAAAAAACTGTTGTTTAAATTATTTTGTTCTTTTCTATAAATAAATAATTTAAAATTTTCTTAAATTTTGTATAAAATTTATCACTGTCTCCAATTTAAATGTAATATTAGTTTTTATGATTTTATTTCGTGTCAACAATATCACTATTGATATAAGTATAATAATATAGCTCAAGAATCTGAATTTATTTTTATTTTTTTTACTTGTATCACGCAATGTTATAAATATATATATATATATATATATATATATATATATATATATATTTGTGTGTGTATGTAAGTATACGTGTGTATGTATGTTTGTTATGTATTTATTTATGTATTCAATGTCAAGTTTAATAAACGCAAAATATACTTTTTATTGAAATGGAAATTAAATGATTTACATACATTATAATGAAAAGAATCTTAATAAACATCTATACACTTGCTGTAATTGTGTTAAGTAATGGTATTATTTGCTACGACTATTCATCATTAATTGATATTTCATAATTGTAATTATCATTTATTTTTTAACCATCGACAGGATATTTTGTGGTAATATTCTCATACTCTATCGGAAAACATCGGAGAGCGACTGTCAGTCGAGAGCTTGAGGCGGAAATTAACGTGCAACTGGTTTTGACATTGAGCAGTTATTACATCCGTATTGTACGCACACGCGATATCATCATTTCGAATCGCTACTCATAGAATCATTCCTAAACAATGATAGAAATTCAGAAATAATAAATCATAAAAATCTTGATATTCATTTGAGATCAAATTAGTTTCGATCTAACTGCATAGTCAATAATAAAAAATAATATATTAATCAATTTATTTAAATATACAGTACGAGCTTATTATTATAGAGATAAGATTCAGTTTAATATAATAAAACTTTATTTTCACAACTTAAAACTCGACTGAATATCGACAATGTAATACTATCTCTCTTATATTTCTTCTACAGTAAATATTTTTTATTATTAGTTATCAGATATGTTTTCTTTATTTTCAATTAAATTTTTAATATAAAATTGCTTGTTGTTATTATTGTTATTAACTGTCCATATAAAAAACGTTTGAACTTTGAAACACATATATATTGCATCGTTTTAAACTATTATAATATAGAACATTTTTTACATATAACTTTTTTTAAAAATAAAAAATATTTTTTAGTTCAAAATGTGTACATTTAATCAGAAAATAGCATATTATTTGATTTTAATTAGCTAATGGAAATGGAAAAATATTTTACTTTTAAAAATATTACATTTAATGTACTTTTATATAGTTTTTTAATAAATATTCTTTATATAGTTTTAGAAACTGTACATATACGTACCTTAAGTAATATAGTAGCTAGATTAACTATTACTTAAATATTTTTAATTCATTAATTAAACGTTCTACATTGTAGTGTTGTATCATGGCGTTTCAATGTATTGAACCGCGCTCAATATAAATATAATATACACATAAAATTATGGTCGTAAAATAATAATAAGTAATAGCTATAAAATAATTACACAAAATATACATAAAATAATGGTCATAAAAATTGTATTAGTTACAATGTGTTGATCTTTTAATTAGTACACATTACCACTTGAATATCAAAGTTAAAAACTGAAACCATAAAAAGTATTTTAAGCCTGAAATTAAAGAATATTAAGATATCTAAATCTCATTTACTAAGGGACATCACATTTTTTTAACCAAGCTGTTACATTTTCACATAAAATGATATAAATATTGATTGATTATTTATAATAAATTAATTATTCACAAATAATTAAATATCTAAAAATTGATAATATATGAAATTACAAGTATGATAAAAATGCAAAAAAATACTTAAAACACATGTATTTAATAATAAAAATGATTTAATAAAAATAATAAATATTTGTATATTAAATTAAATATTAAAAGAAATAATGTTGTGTACATAAACTATGTACTATTTTAAATATATTTTATCTAATTTCCTAATTTTTTTAAATTATAACTGATAGTGTTATTAACATGTTATTGATTAATATCTGTTTTATTGTATTTAAAAGTTTATTATTGTTATAATGTGAAAAAACATTTTTAATATAATTTAATTATGAATAATTGTGTAGGTAAAAAAATATAGGGTCATCCAAATGTAATGCCTAGATTTGTGTTTTATTAAAAAGAAATACAAGATACTTTACACATGTTTCACTCTTCTTCAATCTATACACATGTTTATTTTTGATAAAACACAAATTTAGGCGTTACATTTGGATGACCCTATACCTTCTTTTTATTTATTTTTATATAAATCGTTTATAAATTAAATATATATTTTTTTATTAATTCAATTTAAAAATCTATTCACTTCTTTGTATTAAGTTATATATATATATATATATATATATATATATATATATTTGTATGGATGGATGTATATGTATTTATATATTTACATATATGTAATATGTTATATTCTTTGATCATTTATTAATAATTTACATAGAAAATAATTTATATTTCTCCTGAATGTAATAGAAATCGAAAAATATAAACAAATGTATGTAATCTCAATAAATCACGAAAACGTTGAAACGTAGAATATATGAAAAGAAAAAAACTGAATTTCGAATTTTCCTGTCGTATATATCACAGAAAAATAAAACATGCAAATGTATCTATCGTATTTCAAATTGTATTTTCTTCATGCGTTATGCATGAATCGTTGGCTTTTCATCTTAATAAAGAACGCAATCTGCCAGTTTTTACACTTTGTTGATACATTAGTATCAAGAATATACGTGAATATCACCTTTCAAACTTTTTTAAGCAGTTTTTTTTGATTATCACATAAACTTTGCACATATAAAATAATATATTTTGTATTCTCGATATTATCTATCGTTTCAGATATATATATATATATATATATATATATATATATATATATATATATATATATATATACATACATACATGAAGAGTGATTACAAAATAATGAAAAAAATATATAACTGTTATACACGTTTTCTCATTATAAAAGTTAGTATAGAACTATGGAAAGTGTAAATCACATACATATATAAAATATTTATCCACACATACACACACATATGCAAATATATATATATATATATTTCTAAAGTTTAATAAGTCAATACGTGAAATGTAATGTAGAGATATGTATTTTAAACGTGACGAAAATGTATTAAATACCAAAATAGTAGAGAGAATTAACATTAATTTTTTAATAAAATTGAAGTAAATATTTTACAGAAAATTTTATTACAGGAAACTTAAATTTCTTGTATAGTTTGTATAGAGGTATTTGAATAATACTAAATGTTTCATTATGAAAAATATGTAAATAATTATGAACAAATTATAGAGTTAGTATTGAATAAGTTTTATTTTTTTCAATTTGTTAGTATGGAAATTAATATCCATAATGATATATATTTTTCTCAAATGATGAAAATATTGAAAATTCAATATGAACAAAAAATTTTAATAACTTTTTATTGAAACTAAATAAACCATCGTTAAAATGTATAGTTTATTTTAAGAAATTTATAAACATTTTGATTTTATATAAAATTATTTCAAGAACATGAATTATTAAATAACAGTAAAGAATACCTGAATATTAAAAATTCTAATTAAGTTTTGTATGAAAATTAATGATATTATTGTGGAATAAACGCAATTATTCAAAGATATAAATAATGAAATATGAGTTATAAATGATGTTTTTTAGGTTAGATAGAATTTTTGACAGGGATTCAATTTAAAGTTCTATCACGCTTGAAAAAACACCTAGAATTTGTATATTTTGTATTGGTATAAAATAAATTATATTAATATAGGTCTATCCAAATGTGACGCCTAGATTTGTGTTTTATTAAAAAGAAACAAAAATAACTATACACATGTTTTTGATAAAACATAAATTTTGGCATTACATTTGGATGACCCTATATATTTAACAAAAAAGTCTTAATATAAAAATGATGTATTTGATAATGATGCCAAAAATTTAATAATAATTAATAAACATGATTTTAAATCATACTTGAAATAAATATTTTACCATCAGAAGATTTTAAATAATTATTTATCACCTATTGTTCATTTTATTGGCTGATAGGTATTTCAAAAACTTTTTAATTATTATCATAGCAGTGTATTTTTAAATTTCTGCTGTTGTGATCATTGCAATTTGCATGAACAACTAAATTAAACAATTTGTGATTTTGAACAGTTTTATAAAATCTTGTGATGATAAGATGAATCATTTTTATATATTAAAGTGAATTTATCATAGTATTAAAACGAACTTTAAAATAATGTTTTAAAAAATTGAAAACATAAAAAAGTTTTATATATATAGATATACGTGTATGTATAAAGATATTTGTAAATAATAATATAGTTCAATATTAAATTGCATGCTTTAATTGACAAGAATTCTCAAACATATTTTGTACTCAGTGGCAGTTGAGCATATTTCCCCACAATCTTATTAGAGTGTGACGCGAACTAGCACGCTGTCAAGTCCGTTGTGTATCAAGTTATTTCTAGATACATGAACACAGTTCAAATGAGCGTGAACTGTGCTCGATACGTCTTTGTACATAAATTTATTTACATTTTATTAGATAGAATTTGAACGATTAGTTAGTAATTATAAATCTATAAACAATATTTGAAATGACGTTAATGACCATCAAAAAGAAATTAAGATATTTTTATATTAAATGTATATTTTTTATCATAAAGATACAACACTTTTTATAGAGTAAAATATGCTGTTGCTGTATTTTTCATATTTTATTTATTTTAAAAAAGGTGCAAACTAATTCAAAAGATTGAAATATTTTTTTGAAATTATATAACAAAAATATTGTATAGTTTAAATTGAATGAAAAAATTAAATATTTTATGAATAATAAGAAGTTAATGAGGAAAGTATTTGTTATTTCTAATATTTGAAAATATGATGATTTTGATTTTTTTAGATTTTTTTTTAGTAATTTATAATATTAGGTTGGCAAATATCTCCCTTCCGCCTTCTGGTCTTTTGAATTTCGCAGCTATGTACAAAAAAAAAAAAGCGGAAGGGAGATACTTGCCAACCTAATATATATAGTAAAAATAAATTTTGTACATAATAATGTGGTATTGATCTAAGAAATATAAAGGAAGTTAAATATAGATAATTTTATAATTAAATATAAACAGTGAAACATATTGATTTTCGATATGTAAAAAATAAATTTTCAATAATTTTGCATAAAGTGCCAAAATAAAATTATTTGTTTAGTATTGTTTATTTGTCTCCCTTTTCTCACACGTATTGGCAACGTGAAAATTTCAACGTATCAACAATGAAATGTCAGCACAATTTCTTGCGACAAACAAATAAAACGACTGTTCTGCGTGCACATTTCATCTAGTCAGTATTTTTTCCGCAGCCTTACCACTTTCGTTTCCGGAATCAGATCGTATTAAGAAATTCGTATCTTAGACACGCACGCTAACGTCAATACGAAGTGATTGACTTCTCTCACTTCTTTCAGTATTCAGTTGTACACTTTTAATACTCTGTATCCTTCAAAAATCTGAACGTGACATTGATTTATACAATATGGATAAACCTATATATATATACTCAAAAGTTTGAGAGAGGAAAGATTTTTTTATGAATGAATTTTCTATGTGAGTATTTTTTTGTATCTGTTAATGAATCTATTGATATATCTATTAATTAATATTTAGGTATATTTAGAGATGAAAAAAGAGAAAGAGAAAGTAAATCATTAATTATTCGCTTCATAAAAAAAAGTGTTCTGCATACTTTGGCATTCAAATGCTCACTTAAACGCAAACGATTGCAAGAATAAAATATTTACATGGAACAGACTATAATAAATGTGCTGTAGAATGTACTATCTTCTCGTTTTCTCATTGTGGGGTAGTTGCAAGAGAGCCTCAGGGTTGGTAGTCGTATTTAGTAGTAGGATATACAGTCCATAAAAGCAGAGACTTGTGAAAGTGAAGGATCCGATGCGGAATGGCAACGTTATCCGTGCGACAAATTACTCGAAAGTAATGTAAAAATGTGTGCGGTTACGCTATACATTCTTTGAAAATGGATATTTTTTTCAGCATACCGTTAAAAACAGAAACTGTTATTGGTTATTTCATGTTTTTTCCATTGATGTTTATAACTGAAAGCAATGCTTACGCATCGACAACGTTTCTTTACATTTTGTAATACATATTATTGTTACATACTTTTTTTTAAAAAAAATGTAGGAAATGAATTTTTTTCATGCTCACAGAATTGTTAATGATTCTGTGATAATCTCTCTCTCTCTCTCTCTCTCTATATATATATATATATATGTATAAAATTTTCCAAAATAATTGTGTGAAAGTAAATTCAGATTATTACAAACATAAAAAAAACTTTTGAGAGTTACTTACTTACTAAATTATGTTTGTTTTTTTTGTTGATTATTATTTCATTATATAAAGTAATAAATTTTCAGAATCAGTTTTTATTATAAAATAATATCAATTAATTACACTGTTTTTACTAAACAGAAAAGTGTGTAAAAATTCACTTGAATAGTGTTTTTGTTCAATGAAATACATGCATTCAGTATAAAAACTAAAGTAGGGGAACATAACCCTTTATAGGGTGTTTTAGGCGTGATAGAACTTTAAATTGAATCTCTGTCGAAAGTTCTATCCAACCTAAAAAAATATTCTTTATATATATATATATATATATATATATATATATTATATATAAATAATATTGAAATTATTGAAATATATATAATAATATATATAATATATATATATATATATATATATATATATATATATATATATATATATATATATATATATATATATAAAGAATATTTTTAGGTTAGATAGAAATTAGGTTAAATAGAGATAAATTTAAAGTTCTCACACGCTTAAAAAACATCTATATATTAACTTTTTTCTTAAAATTAGAAATGCTTATGTCAGAATATGACTTTGTATTTTACATGAAATTCTTCGGTATTTTGTTTTGAATTATGAATCCTGTATTATCTTTATTAATAAATATTGATTACTAATAAATTATTATTAATATCTTTTTTTAAAGATCGAACACATATTCTCTTTATATTTGAGTTTTAAAATACAAATTTTAATATACTTGTATTATAAATGTTAAAATATATATTTATTCGGTTCTTGTGAAATATGATGAAAGGCGAACTTCCGCTTGATTAATTACACAAATGACCATAAAAGCGTAGATATATCATCACCTTGTTCGTTTACGTAATCTCAGAGGTGATCTTTACAAGAAAATGACACGATATGAAAATTCCCCATGTTAATTAGTTATCATGTTGATAAACTTTGAAGCCTGTTTTGACCTCATCTTGTCATACAACTTACCATAAAAGTAACATTTTTAAGTTTTTTTAATAAACACCTTTGAAATGTATATTTTAATATTATTTTTAATGATGTAGTGAATAATATTTACAGGATATATATATGTATGTATGTTTGTATGTTAGATTATCTTAAGAAAAAAAAATTTAGAATGATCCATCAACGAATCAATATAATAATCAATCTATGATATATTCGTAAAGATCGTAAATAAATCTAGCGTTTAATAAAATCATAATATCATAAGTTTAAAAGTGTTGTTGACGAATCCGAATATTATTTAAATAAAGCAATTCTGAAGTACGCTAACGAGTTTGCAACGGGTGCACGAGCTCATCCAAACACCGCGATTAAGCGAACGAGCCGTGTGTATTTTTTTCTCTCATCGTTGTCAACGAAGCCCCGGGAAATCTGTCTGTAAAATACATTTCGTTTTAATTAACGGCACGATTTTAATGGAACTTTTTCGTTCGGCAAGTTTATTTTTTAACAAAACCTCTATACCACAAAATGCATAATTTTTTT
>CP092091.1:14005556-14018056 GCA_029203775.1 Neoneuromus ignobilis | reverse complement strand
GGTGGTGTATAAGGAAACATGTGTATAGTTTCTTCTGGTATTCTAACCTGGTATTAAAAATTTGATATCAATTTTTTTAATTTTTTAAGATTTAATTTTTAAATTTTATTCAATATTAATGTAAAGTTTTTTTTATATAAAACATTTTTTAAACCGAAAAAATATTTAATTACTTAATGAATTACTATTGTACATTCGAAAATTAACAACTGATTATTATTTATTTTATTTGATTTTTAAAAATCTACAATTTTTACATCATTTTCTTATCATTAAAAAAAGACAGTTTGAAATACACCAACTTGTGACAATCATCGAATGGTTACCAAAAATTATATTAATAAAAGTGATTATCAAAACCATTTATGAAATTTTATAATATTAAAAGGTGTTTCAATTGTATTAAAGTCAAATAAGAACATTGATGAGTATTTTTTAATTTAAAAAAGATACTACCTTTAAATAGAATAAATTGAAAAATGAAAATGAAAAACTTTTAGTAATGGATATTGTTTTATAGAATAAGACAAAGTTTATCACTTTTGAAAATAACGAATTTTTATTAAAATTTTCACTATATATATTACATATATGCGTATGTAAATGTACATATGTATATATAATATACATATGTGTATATAGTATACATATGTATGTATGTATAGATATATGCTTGTATATATATATATAATTTTATAGTGAAGATATGCGTCTCTAGTTAGTGACAGTGCGATGCCCGCAGACGTCGCCTTATAATTTCCCTAGGGGACTAAGGCGTACGGCCACCTACCAACACGTACCAACAGATCAGACGACACAAGTCATGTAGTTGTTGATGCATGATACAGTCTGATGGTACTAATATAGCTCGTTTATTATGCTATTGCTTATAGTAAATATATATAGACATAAATACACATACATATATATATATATATATATATATTATATATATATATATATATATATATGTCACTATATTTCTCAAATGTATCTATCAAATAGATTTTATAAAATATTTTTAGTAATATGCTGATGTACAGCTCAAGCATATTTATTTTTATTTTCCCAGTTGTTGATATATATATATATATATATATATATATATATATATAAATATATATATATAAATATATATAAATATATATAAATATAAACATTTTCAGGAAATATAGAAGAGTTGGTTTAAAGAAAATATGAATAAGTGAATGTTAGTTTAATTGACAGATTTCTACTAACAATTGTTGGTCTTTTCTTTTTGCTATATGGCCAGTTTATTTCCATTTTAAAAATTCCAATCTTGTTATAATTTTTGTTTGCTTTCAATCAATTCGTTTTTTTGACAGTTTTATGTGTTATTTTTATTAATATATGATTCTCTGTATTGTTTGAAGTTGGTTATGTATTCTAGTGATTAATATTCTAAATAAAGAATGTTTCAAAAAATGTATATACATTTTAAAATTATTCATTCCTGTAATTTTTTTTAAATTTTAAAAATCAACCATATGTAAATAATCACTGACTATAATCATTTGAAGTATGTATATATTTTATTAGGATACCCTGTATATATATATATATATATATATATATATATATGTGTGTGTGTGTGTGTGTGTGTGTATGTGCATTTTAGAATCTAGATTTAAAACTTTTAGATTTAGAAAGTAGAAATATTGGATTATATGTAATATTAAGACTTATGGACTGTGAATTTATTTCTTTTATTAATGACGTAAATTGAGAACTTGTTTTATATATTTAGTGTTTTTTATATATATATATATTATATATATATATATATATATATATATATTATATATATATATATATATATATATATATATATATATATAAACATATTATATATCAAAAATGATTCCATTTCGTTTATATAAAAAAATATTGTAACTCAATATTAAAAATTGAAATGAAATCATAAAAAACGTTTCAATTTCAATTTTAACGTTTGAATTTAATTTTATCTTTATTCTGACAATATCATGTACAATAAATATAATTGTTTTTTATCTGTATTTTTTTAGGTTTATGTTTGGGTATGAGAGTAGGTATGTAAAATGATGAAAAAACTAAATAAAAAAGTTTATTTAAAATTAGTGAAATCAATACTAGAGTATTTTTTAATATATATGATCTAAGTCAGTTGTAAAATTTCAAATATTGAGAAAATATAAAAAAAATGCTCGTTTTACCTTCATATGGTTTTAATTGAATAGTTCTAATAAAATATTAAAACAATCTAAATAAATTAGTTAAAAATACCCACGTGAAATAATAGTTTTAATTTTTGATATTTAATACTTTTTCAATGCTAATTTCAAAGTTTTTCCTTCATTATTTGTAAAATGATCATAATGATATGATTTATACAGATAATTGATATTCTGTAAAGATGTAAGTAATAACAATATTTTATTTGCAATAAAGGTATGAAAATTTTCAATAAATTACTATCTTACATACTGATATTCTTTTAATAGATTTCTTGCCTGTTCTTTACAATTCATTTTTGAATATGTTTGTAAAGTTAAAGTACGTTATTATCCAAAAATAAAAAATGTTGTTAATTTCGTCGAACAAAACGTCAGCTTGGTGTATTGGAGACCATTCTTCACTTTCTTGCCACTTGAAATTCAACCTTAACATTTCTTTGACAAGGATGCTGGTGTGGTTTTTTGACTGATAAGCACGTACGAATTGCCGGTGACATATAAAAGCCCATTGTTCTATTTCTGAAGAGTTCATTAAAGTTGACTGGGTGCGTGGCGTCAACGTGCGTTTGTGACGTAATCGTGACCCTTCCCTTTCGTCTTTCTAAAATAATGTTAAGTGTTTCCGCAATACATGTGCTTTAAAAAGAGATGTTGATTAACGAAAAATCTTACATTGAAAAGATGAATGGAAAATGTAAGATATTCCATAAATGGTCATTATTTCTTAGTTGCAGTTCGAAATATAGATATAATTATAATGATATTTGTATTTAAAATTTTAATATAGGTGTATTTTGTGTTTTTTCTTTTAGAAAACAAAATTGTGTTTTTTTTTAAAAAAAATAATAATCTAATATTTTTTATTTATATAAAAATAATAATATATATATGAATGTTATAAAAAAAGTCCTTATTACAAAATTTTAAATTTACTAATTAAGAAAAATAATTGTATAAAAAAATGAAATATTTAATTATTTTTTCTGAATTATATTTTTATTTATGTTTATATTACTTAAGGTATTTTAATGGTTAACACCAAATTATAAGTTACAGAAAATATGTAATTAACATATAAAATAATTTAATATTTAGAATATTTTAAAGGCATACGAAACAAACATACGATCTTACATCTACCATTTGCTCACACGACCATATAAATAACATAGATGGGGTTGAAATCAACAACATTTATCCTCATTCCTGTGGCTAGAAGGTGAAGTATATTCACTACAGTACGGAGGTGTCCCATTAGCTCCTTGCCCGACATGTAATATGTTTTCACAGCTTCCGGTCTCAGGGTACTACTATAACTTCCTACAACTAAGTCACTTGCTGTTCGTGATTCCCATACCAGACATTTTATTCTTTTTTATAACTATAATGCTATGATTATTTGTGACGTTTAAATTAACTGATTGTTGTAAAAGATATATGAGTGTTTAAGTTAAAATATTTTTATTAAAAATGTATATTTTTATATGATTTCCTAGACTTTAATGTTTTTTTAATGAGATGGTTATAATAATATACTAAATGAACATAAATTTATTTATACAATTATTCATTTAATTCAAAAAAAAAATTTTTAATCGTTATAAATTATGTAGTTTTTTGAAAATATTCAATAATCACAAAATTAGCAAATTATTAAATATATATCGATGTATAAATAATTATTATAATTTTTTTTGGAAAAGGAAATTTGACTAAATAAACAAAAATTCATAATATATTATTTCTTTTTTGTATGAATTTTGATATGAGCAACGAATAATATATATATATATATATATATATATATATATATATATATATATATATATATACATCTATGTATATTAGTGGATAAGTATTATTAAAAATAAACTAAATTATGAACAAAATATATTTTGAGTCAAAAAATAAAAAATTGACAATAAAAAAATGAAATGAAATAAATACAGTAAATTTCTCAATTTTTTAATTTTATAATGTTTTACGAAATTACGTATTAACTAAATAATTTGAAATTTAAATATTTATAATAAAAAAAGCAAATACAATACTAACTGAAAGACATTATTTGTATACAGGTAAATATTGTGATGAATTAATGATCTCTTCGAGTTTCATAACAGTATATTAAATTTTTTAAAAGAATACAAATCTTTCTTAGTTATATTTCATGTACAAAAGATATAACAGCATAGTAACAAGCCATTTCAGATCAAATTATGTTGCTTCATCATAGTTGTTTGTCAATAACTTTTTCAAGCGTGATTGAAAAATGTTGGATATTAAAATCGAATATAGAAGTAAATTAAAATTGAAAAAAAATTTACAAAAAAAGTAGCTTATAAACATTATTGTGTACTTCATACAAAAATGTATCTATAAGATAAATGATACGTAAAAATATAAAAGTAGATGATGATATAAGATTTAAAAATTAAAATAAAATAAATACAACATTTGTAGTTCAACAATGTTAAGAGATTTTATGAAAAAAAGTAATCAATTATATGAAAAATATTTTGATTCTATATACAGATGTTTTGCATGTTAAAAAATATAATTTTTATTTAATATGCAATAATTTTATTCAAAGAGAGATTGCATGGTATGATTTTTATTTTTTCACATTATATTTTAAATTAATTGTCTTTAAAGGTATTTTGATTCTGATTTACTTTCGTCCATTTTTATTAAAAATAAAAATTTAGATTAATTTGTGAGAATGTTTTTGTATACGTTAATTAACTGAATTTTTAAAAGTAAGATGATAAATTAGTAAAATATATCATGAACAATCCACTGATAAATTAGCGGTTTCTTCGAAATTGCAATCAATTTTGTACGTGAGATCAATCTAGTCAAAACCATTCGTGCGAAGTGACTTATCGACCTATCACAAATTCTGTCGTACGTGCCTGGATTGAGATTTCATTTTATACTTATATAAATGTAAAAAGAAGTGAAATGGAAAATGCCAATATATTTTATTTTATTGCGTTTATTACACCCTAATGCACAATCTTCTTTCGTATTTTCTTCTCTAACATTTTGATATTTCAAGTACAAGGTACCTAGTCGAAATTTCACAAGATAATTTCTACACAGTGAGTAAAAACTTCATGGTAAATATTTATTGTGTTTTTGTTATACTGTTGTTTTAATAATTTTGAATAATATTTTTTATGGCATGTCCATTTTATTTAATATATAATTTATATATATATATATATATATATATATATAAATATATAAAATAAAAAAACGTAGTTCTTGTTTATCATTAATTATTTGACATTTTTTAATTTCTTAATTACTAATTTAGTATAAACAAAAGGTATTATTTTAATT
The DNA here is from genome assembly GCA_029203775.1 of Neoneuromus ignobilis. Lineage (NCBI taxonomy): Eukaryota > Metazoa > Arthropoda > Insecta > Megaloptera > Corydalidae > Neoneuromus > Neoneuromus ignobilis. The sequence continues at coordinate 14,012,471 of CP092091.1, read as the reverse complement.
GTTAATAGTGTATTGAGATGTTAGAGTGAATATAAATACAGGGTCATCCAAATGTAACGCCTAGATTTGTGTTTTATTAACAAGAAACTATACACATGTGTCTTTTTAATAAAACACAAATCTAGGCGTCACATTTGGATAACCCTATATTATATTGTTATATTAAGTATTTTGAATTTATTTTAAATACTTAAGCTATATTTGGTATAATATTTAATTTTTATAGTTTTATAAATATAAATTTTTATACTAATTATCAAAATATATATAAACAATATTAAATATATTTTAATATTTTTGTAACTGCTTTTTAAAATTGGTTACCCAAAATTATTTTACAAACGACATAGTAGCTTAAATATATTTTTTAATTATCTTTATTTTCTTGAGTTTCATCATATTGATTTTTTTAAAATAAGTGTTAGTTTTATGTATTTTATTAATATTTCGATTATCTAGAAAATACTATTAATTTTAATTTTAAATTATTTTGAAATTTTTCACTTTTTCTTTTTAAAATTTTAATATCTATAAACATATAAAATATGAAAAAAAATATAAAAATATTATTTAAAAAAATAATAAATATTTATATTAAAATATATTTTGAAAATATTTCATTAATAATGATTTCAAGAATATTATTTGTAAATAAAATTATTATTATATCATCATCATCATCTCCTCTCAGTCTACTGTTGAATAAAACTCTCTCTCAACATACACAGTTTTAATTGAGACTAGAGAATGATTTTAACTTCGTTTCTACAAAATTGTAGTAAATGATAAATTCCGAGTTTCTAAACGAAAAATATCGATCTTTGTTTATAGTAGCATTCGAAATACAAACAGAAACCTTCAACCTAGACACATTTTACATGAACAGCCGCACCTACCACTAACTGACCAAAATGCACAGCTGGTCGGGCACCATCCAGTTGTAAATCTGTTTGATTAATTACATGTACAATGTGGCTTCAAAGTTGTGAAAACAACTCTACTGGACACCTCGAAATATACGCATATATATATATATATATATATATATATATGTATGTATGTATGTAAGTGTTTTGTCCAAATAATTTTTCAATAAAATATTTGGAAAATTTTATTTGCCTCTCAAAAGATATCCTAATTTATATTACGTTATTGTCAAAATATTTGTGTATTTGTTATTGAAATTTAAATTCTTCGCATAAAGTAATCATTGTCTGTTTAATAATTTTGTTGTTATTATAATTGATGAATTATATGTACATTTACATCTGTCATTCTATGCTTATTATATATATATATATAATTTTTAATCAACAAATTTAATTATTATTGTTGAGTAAAAATTGTTTAAAACCTTTCATTGCATCAAAAAAGATACAAAAGATGAAAATTAATTTGAATTTGTATTAAAAAAAATATGCAACAAATATATTTTATGTGTATATAAAATCGTAATTATTAATTTTTCATTTCATTCAGCATGAATTAAAGAGATGATGTCTTTTGCAGTACTCTGAATGATAAAATGTGTAATTGCTGATGACAGCCTAAATATATCTCTGTCATTTATTGAAATGACTTCATAATATAATTAAAAAGATAATTTCTACTATTTTTGTAATTATCATGTTGGAAAAAAATGTGTTGTAAAAATGAATGATTATCACATTTTTTATAAACGTTACGCATAAACATTTTTTTTATTGCGTTATTTTATGTTTTAACATTATTATTATAAAAAAATTAAATATGATATTGTTATTTCTAATAATCAATACGAGTAAAATTTTTTAATCGTCTGAGAATTAAAAGAATTGAATAGTTTTTCTAAAATTCGTTCAACTGAAAATTTTAGTGAATTTTCTATGAGAAAAAGGCTCATTCAATAAAATTCATTTTACTGGATTGAAAACTCAGGCTATTGATGTTGAAGATACGAAAGTATATTTTTTACTACTCGAATTTCAACTGAATATTTTATTTGTGGTAAACTCTGATCTTATACTAAATGCATTTCAGTGAAAAATTTTGTTTGATTTTTATGATATCAATTCAAAATTCTGACCAGTAAGATACTAATTTAATTTTCTCAACATTTAAAATGTTATTGGTTATAAAAATAGAAAATTTATAATAAATTTTAATAAGTGTCCCTTTAAACATGTGTTTTCATATACATATACAATTATATATATATATATATATATATATATATATATATATATATATATGTGTGTGTGTGTGTGTGTGTGTGTGTGTGTGTTTGTGTATAATTTTTTATTTTGAAATAACCAAAAACACTTAACATTTTGTTAAATGATATATAATTTGAATTTTTTTTATTAATTTTGTTTTTATTTTCTTTTAATTTTGTATTAATTTCATTTTTTATTTTTTTTTATTAATTTGAAATTACAAAATTTTTTAAACAGTTTTAATTTGTCTTCTGCAAAGTAAATGGTAGTCTAAAAGTTATCCAGTATTAGTTTTAGAAATTTCTCTTTGATGGATTTTAAAATAAACTTTAAAAAAAGTTTTTATTTTTAAAAAAAAATACTCATCATTGATAAAATTTGAACTAAAACAAAATTAACAACACTTAAAATAAACTCAGAAGTTTTTTTAATTACTTTTTATTGATATATTTTTGCAATTAATATGATTAAAAATTAGGGCAGTATTGATTCAAAAAATATTTAAAAATGAATACTCCTAAAAAGTATTTACCATTGATGATTTAAAACAAAAAAAGTCAAATCTGTAAAGAAATATATATTGCTTAGATTATAAAATATTCATATATTAGTTAGATATTTAATATATTGTACTTCTGAGAGGTCTTTAAAAAATATGATTATTTCATAATAACCTACAAATTATCTTTTCAACTGAACTAATTAAATACAACAAAATTATATTTTGAATCAAAATTTAATAACTTTTATATTAAAATAAATTAATAATTAATTTCATGCAGTATAGTATAGAATAAAATATTGATAATATTTTTTTATAAAATACTTACACATTTCATTTGTTGAAAATTAATATTTATTTAATAAATCTGAAATTATCTTCCTTTTATCATTATATTCTATTTCATTTACTACACTTATGAAAATAAGTTATAAAATATAATTATATTTGCTGATGAACCAACCTTCATAAAAATATTTAAATAAGTATGTAATTATATACTTAATAAAAAATATATTAAAATAAAAATACCGAGGATCATTAGTGTATTTTTCAACAAAATTATCAAATAATGTACTATTTAAGAAATATTACTTTTGTTTCGTATTACAGATTCCATAAATTATTTGTTGTATTAATGAATATTAATATTCATAACTCTTCAATCAAAACATGTCAAAAAACGGTCGTGTAAGCTTTCATTATACACATAAACACGCCAGACGCGACGTAAATGACGTTATTTTATAAACGCGGAATATCCATGTAAGCAGATAAACAGATGGGCAGAGTGTGTAGCAAAAGTAGGCGACGTTGTTGCTTACATTATGCATGAATGGCAACCAGTGTGCAATCTCAACCGAATATAAAATTTCATGTTTGAAGAATACCCAAAACCCGAAATTTAAATAAAATTAAAGATATTAAAATACAGGTACAATGTGTAGATCTCCAGTATAAATATTTTCATATATTTTATTAAATTTTTTTGTAATCGTTCAAAGAAGCTATAGAAAATGTATAGTTTAATAAATTACAATAGTCTTCATTATTTATACAATATATTGTACAATAAAATACCAAATTGATAATTAATATATCTTTTGATTAAAAATGTATTAAAATATATATTTCATATAATATTTATCTACATTTTACAATATTTAACTATATCACGTAGAAAAAATAATACATAGTAAAAAGTTTTATATTTATGGCTGAAATTAGAAATAACTATAATCTTACATTATAAACATTACTTTATTTTCAAAGAAAAAAAATACTATACATAATAAACATTTCTTTTACTTTAATAGACGGATAGACGGATAGACGGATAGACGGATAGACGGATAGACGGATAGACGGATAGACGGATAGACGGATAGACGGATAGACGGATAGACGGATAGACAGGCGGATAGACGGATAGATAGGCGGATAGACGGATATACAGACGGATAGACAGACGGATAGACAGACGGATAGACAGACAGATAGATAGGCGGATAGACGGATAGACAGACAGATAGATAGACGGATAGATAGAAAGATAGACGAATAGACAGACAGATAGATAGGCGGATAGACGGATAGACAGACAGATAGATAGACGGATAGATAGAAAGATAGACGAATAGACAGGCAGATAGACGGATAGACAGGCGGATAGACAAACGGATAGACAGACGGATAGTCAGACGGATAGACAGACGGATAGACAGACGGATAGACAGACGGATAGACGGATAGACAGACGGATAGACGGATAGACAAACGGATAGACGGATAGATAGACGGATAGACGGATAGACAGACGGATAGACAGACGGATAGATAGACGGATAGACAGACGGATAGATAGACGGATAGACGGATAGACAGGCGGATAGACGGATAGATAGGCGGATAGACGGATAGACAGACGGATAGACAGACGGATAGACGGATAGACAGACGGATAGACGAATAGACAGACGGATAGATAGACGGATAGACAGACGGATAGACGGATAGACAGACGGATAGACGGATAGATAGACGGATAGACGGATAGACAGACGGATAGACGGATAGACAGACGGATAGATAGACGGATAGACAGACGGATAGACGGATAGACAGACGGATAGACGGATAGATAGACGGATAGATGGATAGACAGGCGGATAGACGGATAGATAGGCGGATAGACGGATAGACAGACGGATAGACGGATAGATAGATAAATACAGAGAGAGAGAGAGAGAAAACAATTATATTTATAGTAATTATAAAAAGTGTAAATATTGTTGATTGTTTGGTAAAAAATCCATTTTTAATCAAAAATATGTAGGTTAATAATATAAAATTTTCACCAAAAAATATAACTCAATAGACCTATTATCAAAAGAAATTTTATAGCAAATATTTGAATTTCCTTTCATGGATCACCTATAAATACACAAACCTTTATATATATATATATATATATATATATATATATATATATATATATTTACATATATGTGAGTACATATGTTTGTATGTGCAATCGAATACGAGAGTGCGTTTGAAACCTGATAGTCAAGTGAAGTGAAAAAAGTAAGAGTTATATATTCGAATTATGTGTCAAAAAATATTAACTTTATATTGAAAATATCGGACAATAAACCTATCTATTACGGAACGTAACAACAAATAAAGTCACCAAACAACCAACCTTCCTTCAAGAAATAACAAAGAAGCAACCTTGAATAGAAGAAGTAAAAAAAGGAAACTTGGCCGCGGATAGACTTCGTCTTCTAAAACATGATTTCCCAAGAGATAGTCTGTATATTCGATACCACTAACGTAACTTGGTATAGGTGCTACTTGACATGACACGCTTTGTTCAATACATACTTACATATATATATATATATATATATATATATATATATATATATATATACATACATAATGTAAAAAATAAATTTATTATGAATATTTTGATACAAGTTATTTATTTATTTTTCATGTGCATTTAAATAATATTTACCTTGTATAAAATAATACATTTATAAATCTACATAAAATATATGTTTTTACTTTTTTAAATATTTTTTAATATACTATTCAGTATTAATCTATAGTGGCAAAATTCAATTTTGAAAATCACTTTTAAGAAATATAATATATTGTGCTTAAAAAATAAATAATTTAATCATTATAACTTAAGAAATGTTATCAATGGCATAGTCTGTAGTGCCATTGATGATGATGATTTTATATATATATATATATATATATATATATATATATATATATGATATATATATATAGTGATAAATTTATATTTTTCACATAAATTTTTTCGTTATGAATTTTGGTACTGTTTAAAATACATTTAAAAATCATACAAATGAATCAGTCGTCTTCAATACCATAAGATTTTATAGAAATTTCCAATAAATATTTATTGTTTACTTTATTTACTTAAAATCTGAGCATGTTTCAATGACCACCATCATGGTTAAAGTATTGTATTATAAAATGTTTTAGTGTTAAGAGTGAGTGACTTATTTGTGTTGAAATGATAAATTTAACATTTGAGAATTTTTATCGATATATTGTAGAAATATTAATTTATTACTTATTGTAAAAAAAAACTGTAAAAAAAACTTTAAACTTTAAAAAAACTTTTTTTACTAGTTGTAAAAAAAACTAATTATTTGATATATATTTTTTTAGAAATATAAAATGTGTACAACACAAATGACTACTGACCACATCATAAGATTTTATGAAAATGTTTCAAAATTTCTTATCATAATCAAAATAATAAATTATTAGTTTGACTTCAAAATAACTGATTAATTAGATACACATACAAATATTATATACATATATATATATATATATATATAGAGAGAGAGAGAGAGAGAGGATGTTTTTTAAGTGTGATAAAACTTTACGTTGAATTTCTATCGAAAATTCTATCTAACCTACAAATATCTTTGTCATACCTTTATATATATATATATATATATATTATTAAAATTATAAATTTAACTGTAGTACTAATAACTACAAAATCGATATGTTGACATATAATTAGGTTTGGTTTTAATTAAGTAGATTTTTAATAATTTTTCTAAGCAACTTTCTAGTTTACTTCTACAATTCATATTAGTTAAATTCATTCGAGAATAAAATAATTTAAATTAAGTTGTAAAATTATTAATTAACATCTATTAT
>CP092091.1:13860556-14003056 GCA_029203775.1 Neoneuromus ignobilis | reverse complement strand
ATTAAACGAATAAATAAATTTAAACATTTAATTTCATTCGGATAAAAAATATAATTTAATTAAAGTTAAATTTATTCATGAAAATAAATTATTTTTTTTAATAAAAAAAAACTGTTAAAAAACATTTTTAATTTGATTTCTCTACGTATTTATTTATTGAATAAAAAGTTTTCGACCTTAAATAATAAAATTTAAATTTAAATAAAAATAAAAACTTGCAGAAATTCATTGTTAAAAAATTTTAAGGAATATTTCTAATATTATATTTTTTAAAAAAATATCAAACTTTAATTATGTGTAGAAATAATAAGTAGGTTTTAGTTTTACAGATAACAGGGAAAAAATTCAATTTTCTTTCATTATTACACATATCAATTTCAATAAACTAAAACACGATATTGCTTTGAAATTGAGTTTGAAAAAATAAAATTAGATAATCATTGTAAACAAATTGATTGAAAGAAAGTACATCGTGAACTTGTGAAAAGCTCAGTGTACGTATCCCGAAATATCTCCTGAGAATTGTATGTAACGTCCAGATTGAATAAGATTTCCCATAGGACATTAGATAAACTGCGCACAGGTCTCGTTGTTTGTTCTCTTGTAGTGGTCACATCTCTTGAATAAACAATTTAAAGGGTTGAACAATTAAGCATCTTAATTCGATATTGATACAATCTAACGTTATTATAATTAATATTGACGAATCAAATATGGTATGGGAATGTGTTAATATGTGATAAGGATAAAATTATATTAACTAGGTTATTAATGTAAATTACCAAAATATTTTACAACACCTATTAATGTATACACAAGCACATACATATATACATACTTATATATATATATATATATATATATATATATATATATATATATAAATATTTGAATACATGTATGTAAATAGTAAACAAATATTTCCCAAAAAAAATTTTGGACATATCTAAAGGAAATGATATATCTTCTGAATGTATCATATTTTTTTGTATAACATTTTAACCAAAACCATAAATTATATGTTTTATTTTATTAGAGAAAATAAGTTTAGTTTTCATGTTTCATAACTTACTATTAATTCCGAAAACTATTTTTATAAAAAAAAATAGAAAATAGTCAAATCTGCTTAATTCATTTCTCTTCTATCGATATAAATATATGTTATGTTTTGCCACTAAAATAATTTTTAAAATTATTTTAATTCCTTAAAAATCTTATAATTTTAAATGGATTTTTTTTAGTAGAATTTTTATCAAGTAATAAATAAAACTTCTATGGTATTAATGATGATAAATAAAATCATTATTGGATAATTTGATTTGTTTACTAATAAACAATTTTCAAGACGTTTTAATTATTATTTTTTTTTAAAAATTTAATATTATATTTCTTAAAAATGATAATTATATCGTTTATCATCCTAATATCTATCTTCAATATTTTTAACCATTCTTGATATTTATATCTCTTGATTCAAAAATTGTTTATATTAAATATTTTAAAATTATCAACTTCTTGTCGTATTATTTATATACCTAGTTTTAAGTAAAAATTTAATTTATTTTTTCAATTTTACTACCTTAAAGAAAATACTAAACTGATTTTATTATCCTACGTATTATAACCTAATTTTTGGGTACTGATAAATGGTGTAAACGTTGTAATCATTCTAATGAAATGTTAGTGCACGTACTGATTTTATGTTTCGATTACTTGGCAACTTGGTACTGGCCTACATACAAAACAAGCGTACGTTTTGCATCAACCTTTGTAATAAATTATTAACATAAAGATTTGTATTTTGAATCAATTCGTTCGATTTTTAAAATCAAATATCAACAAGAATCATAGAGTTTTGTGTCCCATTCTAAATATTCCCTGTAATGTTTTATTTTGAAAAAAATATAATTTTATATAAAGATAATAGATAAATGATTTATAAATTAAATAAATGGTTATAATTATTATGTTACTGAAGAATCATTTTATCTTACTAATTTCTAAATAATATATATATTTGGCTATGTCAAATTAAATTGATGATTTTCTTTAATATGATGTTAGGTTATGTACAATTAATTTTTTGTTATGATTTTTAGAGTTAATAAAAATATTCTAGATGAAAAATGTGAATTTTTCTGCCACTTACATATTTAATATTAGTGAATTTTATTCGAAGTTTTTTTTCATTAGTCATGCATAAAAATTTGAGTATTTTTTTAATTATTCATTTATAAATATTAAATGAAATAAATATAATATGATATAAAGAGAAAATGATCACTGAAAGTATGGAGAAAAAATAACATGTGGAAAAGTAAGCATATATACAATTGTAATGAATATTTTATAAATAATGTAAAACAGGGATGTACAGTATATAACTGAAGCTACTTTATTTTTTATTTTGATAACTATTTAATTTAAGCATGATATATTAGTGAAATATTGAAAATAATAAGAAAATTTGCCATAATTATTTTATTTACATAGAAAGTCACATAGAAAAAAATCTTTATTTAATCAAGTAATGTATTAAATTACTAATTCTAAATAATTTTCTCAATCTTAAAAATATGCAAAAAAAATATTGTTATATTTTCTCATAGTTTTTATTTATTTTTTATCTCATTATTGACAATATAATTATATACAAGTTTCATTTTCATAAAAAGGTAAAAATCAATAATGCGTGAAGTTATTTTAACTAATTTTATATTTTAAATGTCATAAAATAAACTGTTTATATTTTTAAATGGATATCTACACAGCTTGGATTTTCTACGAGATGATAAAACCCATGATAACAAGCAAGATATCACAAAAGAATGGTAGTAATATTCATTTTACTTTTATAATGAGTACTCTTTTGTGTGGAGATTTTAACGCGTCAAGTGAATTATGTAACCAGTTGGAAGTCTCTTATGCTATTTATTTTTAAACAGATTGCGTTACAATGCACAGAACAAAAGAAATTTTATATGTATAAGTAGAAGATTTTTCTTTTCTTCTGTTTGTATCTGATTTTTTTAATTTCAAACTTTATTAATATTAAGCAGTTTTATTTTAATAAATAAAATCGAGTTTCATTAAGATAAAGAAATGTTATAAGAAAATTTTACAGTTGTACAGAATATATTTTCGTTCAAAGTTTTTCTTTTTATATTTTTCATATCAACTTTTGATATTAACATTTGTAATAATTCATATGAAGTATATTTGAATGATAAATAATTAAGCCACTTTCAATTATTATAATTAATATAAATAATAGTGTACAGCAGTGAAAAGTCAATTTTGAAATATAAACATTACATTATATTTCATTAATTAATTACGTTAACATTTAAATTTGTTTACAATTATTATTTGTTTAAAAACTCATGTAAAACATCATACAATTTATTTCAATCTATTATTACATTTCAAATGATAATGATTATAGTTATATTAAATGGTAATTAAAAATATATTTTACTTTTTATTATAATATTATTGAATGAAATAAACTATCTATAGAAAATGTCAAAAGGAAAACCCATAAATATTCATTAAACTAATATCATATATTGATATTAATTATTCACAGCACCACCACCATTACAAATATTTAATTTTCTTAATTATACATTCGATTATCTTTATATCAGTTAATATTTAATCAATTTGATAAAGTTAATTTCAGTTCATTTAAAAATGTAATATTTTAAAAAAAATAATTTTATTTTTTCAAATTATAATTGTTATTGATTATTATTAAATAACGTGTGTTTAAAAAATATATTTTGATGTTTATAATAAGACAATTTTAAATTAAATAGTTTTATATCAATTAAAAATTAACAAATACACTCAAAATACAAAAAAATGAAATATCTTTTAAGAATAATGGCATTTTTATTATTAAAGCATAAAAGAGAAATAAAAATGAAAAATTAAATAAGAAATTATAGTGTTTGGGATTGTCATAAATCATAATTGAATTTTTACAAATTTGTTAAGTGTTATTAAATAGTTTCTAATGTTTATGTGTATGGTAATTAATTTTCATATAAGTATATTTTTTACAACAAATATTATTATTTATCGATGGAATTAATTTTTTTATCTGTGAATTATTTTTACGATGAAAAAGTTATAATTGATTGTTAAAGATTTATATTTCTTAAAAAGTATGTTAGATCCTAACTCAAAATTCAATGTTTGTTATAATAAAAATTACAATAGTTTCCACATTGAAATACCTTTTATAATTACAAATCATTTTTAATAAGTGGATTTTCATTAGAAATCTATTGTTATGGATTTGGAAATAAATTGTCACCAAAGAATACGTATGGTATCTAGGAGTGATTGCACTTGCTGCATTTCGATCAAAGTTAACTTCCGGCGTGAGAGTTTCACGATTACACTGAATCCATAATGAAGCAGCACGATGTACGCTCATGCGCGTCATAGCGTCAATGACCGATTCTTTGGACGGCGTTGCCAGTCGCGCCTTGGCATTGAGACGTCGACGTACAACTTAGAACAAGTCTATTCGGTCAAGGAGATGTGTGTTGTTCTTGTAAGGCGTCTTTGTCTTTTCATGTGAATAGAGGAAAAAGCACGTGAAGAACGTAGTAGACATATGTATACCGCCACTCGAGGACCTTTATGTAGTAATTGTTCAGTAGGTAGTGAAAGAATGTCGGGTTATATTTAAAATACTATCGAATGATTGACAGTTTTTAAAAGATTGATATCTAGATAAAAGGTGTTCAATAATTAATCAAAATAAACTTTGTTATGTAAACATGAAATTTATTGTTGTTGAAATGAAATAGAATTTATGTTGCGTGTTGAACAACTTAGTGAAAATTATTATAGTAAATAGAGTATTTAATTTTTCATAGTTAATTCTGAACAATAGATTGTAACTTTTAGACTTGTGTAATATAATAACATTTTTGACAATATCATTTTTAAAATACTTTCAAAAGTTCTAAAGTTTTTGGCAACATTTTACGAATCGAGATTTAAATTCGGTAAGTTTTATTTCAATTTTATGTTTCATATTACACTTTTGTAAAAAGTTTTACCTACAGAATTATAATTCATTCTACAAATTGAAATACTTTTATGAAGTATTTATATAACAATATTAATAAAACGAATTTCAATAATTAAATAAGTTTATAGGTATAAGATAAATTTAATAATATATATTTTTTTAAAAAAATAAATCATCGTAGTAACAACTTTTTGTAAACAAATTTAAACTTTAGGTAATTACATCTTAAACAACAAAAATATAGTTCATAAAAATGAACAATAAAATAAGTTGCGATTAATGTATGCTCTTTTTCATTTATAAAATTGATTATTAAAATTACACTGAGACGATAAATGTAATGTTTATGTATGTTATTTAGAATAAATTGAAAATTATCAACAAAATACAACGACAAACAAACTCGTGTATATCTCAAACAGATTATAATAACAGAAGTAACTTATGTAAATAATGATACACGCATTTATTTGTACATTTATATAATATAACCATATCTTGTTAATTTCAAATTCAATGTTACATATATTCATCAGTAAAACAGATAATTCATAATACGGGTAAAAAAATAAATAGTAAAGTTTTATTGAAAATTCATTAACACTCAATTCTAATGTTGTTTTTAAATTGAGATATTTACCAAGAAAAAACTTATATATAAATAAATAAAAATCAAGACAATATTTTTAAATTTTGAGTATACGTTTTTAATAATTTCAAAAAGATACAGATAAAAACTTATAATTAATAATTAATTTTTTAAAAAAATTAATTAGTCTTTCGTTTATTAATAATTTGAATATATTTTCAATAATTACTTTATAAAATTTCTCTTTGTACATTCTAAAATTAAGATATAATAAATCTTAATTTTTGTTTACATATTAAGATACTTGATTTCATAATTTAATTTTATAATTGTTTTTTTTTTGAGATAAAAATAATATAATTACCAAAAAGTAACTTCTATTACTTTTTATAATGAAATACAAAATTATTTTTTTATAATTAAATGTACACAATTAAAATTAAGTACAGTATAAAAATTAATTTTGTATTCCATTCGTGTATTTAATCATTAAAAGATAATAAATAAAAATATTATTAAATTTTGTTAACTCAAGAACTAAGTTCTGCCGAAACACAGTGAAACAAAAATTGCAGTATGCAAGGCCGTTCATATGTACAGAATTAGGTTAAATTCTATATTTTTGTTATAAAAATAAATTAGTCAGGTAGATACTCGTACAAAAAACAGAAAAAATATTTTACAAATTAAATTCGAACAGTAAAATTCTAACATAATTTTATGTATAAAAGAGAACATTTTAAATTTATAATATTCAGTAGAGATAAATTTTAAAGATCAAATTTATGTATGTATTACATTTTTAATACGTTATATGTAAGTTTGACTTGTATTGAAATTGTAGAACTAAGACATAAAATAAATATTGATATACATTATAACTGTTATAACGGAATCGAATTTCTTTATATAAGTCTTTGATAATTACTTAAATTATGTTTATTTTTGTTCTTATTTGATTATTACTAAATTCTAAGGTTCAACGTTAGAATATGTAATGATCTATATATTGATTCATTAACAATAAAATTAAGAAAAATAGTTTGCAAATAATATAATGAATGATTTATAAAATCGATTTTTATTTCAAGTCTATGTATTCGTAAATATTTAAATTTCTTAATGTCGAATGGTTGACTACTACTTATTACGAATAAAAATAAATTGGTGTCTATTTATATCTCATTCAATTTTTATTTTATAATCAATTTTACGTGACAGTATCATTTGTATTTTTCGAATTTCAGCTTAATCATTTGATGTATACTTGTCAAGTTCTGTTTTTAGTTTACCGAGAAAGTTACGAAACGATTTTGAACGGTACACGAAACTCTTGTATGTAAAAGTAGGAATCAATTGAATGTTTCTTTTCGGTGACAAAAACAATTCTATGTAATAGTTTACATAACTTGATGAATACGAATACTATTATTTAACTCTGTAATGTGTAGTCAATGTAACTTATTTATACTTCATAATCGAATAGAAATGATTATAATAAAATTAAATATTTTTTTGATAAATTATATTTGATAAAAACATTTGTGCAATCTGTTTTCAATTTCATTCGTTTATTTTTGATATTTTAATCTTCGTTTTGTAACATAAAAATCAATTATGATTGTGATTAATGGATAAAGCTGAAAAAGATTTTGATATCAAAAATAACATCAAACAAATCATTTTCTTATTTGTAAAAACATCGTTATCACATTAAATATTGTTTTTGTGATAAAATTATTTCTGTTACTTTTCATTTTTTTTTAATTGTATAAAATTTGATTTTTTCCAAACTTTAAATTAATTGTTATTATCACAATAGATATTTCATATTAAACAAAATTAAATATTCATTAAGCAAATATTTATATTGCAGAAATTAATTTAAAACTTTATACGATATTTCAAAGTGAGTTGTTCTTTTACAAACGTTAAATATCTATCAGTAATCGTCGTCATCAAGAATGTTAGTAATGTTTCCCGATGAATTGAATTCATTTTAAAGTTTCATACAATGGTCGAATTCCATTTATATCTGCAACTTTGTCAAAATTGTTGCATTTGTTACACTTTGTTAGATTTTCTATCAGAGAGAAATATCTGATTTAAATATCGAAACATTACTTTAAACTAAAATATATCTTCTTCTGAAAAGTTTAAATTAATGAAACAGTTTTGGAGTATATAATTCAAATAAAAACAGCGTATAATTTTAATATTTTCAACATATATTTTAATTAAATTTTAATTACAGATTAAAAGTTTAAAAATCGATTAAATTTTTTGCGAACTTTTTTCAATTACAATCGTATTTATTATATATATTTATATAATGTTGATAAAATGAATATAAATATATTGTGAATTTTAAATCTAAAAAGTTTTTAAATTGAATTCACAACTGAAATAAAAAATATCGTTACAGCATTAAATCTGAATCAATATGAGTAGTAATAAAAACGACATATTTTTTGAATGTTAAAATTTTACGTTAATTATTTTTTTATTCCTGTAGAATTAAATTTAAAGTTAATTTATAGTATATTTAATTTTATTAGTCATATTATTTTTAAATTTATTGATTTGAAAAAGTTTTATTTATTATAATTCTGTTTATATATTTAAAATAAAAAAATATCAAATAATTAAATTTTATTGGAAAATGAAAAAAGAAATATTGTTATATTTGTTTTTTAGAATTATGTTATTTTATAAGAGATTTATTTTTTATTTTTGAATATAATTAATATATAACTATATTATTCGATTCCAAATAAATGAGTTTAGAGTTTCATATGAATGAAGTATAAATTTTAATTTACATTTTAATAGAAAAATTACTACATATCACAACTTTGAATATAATACATTATTTTCAACATTTATAGAATTATTCGATATATCTCTTCATACACATAAATTCAATTCGGAATTTCAATTTAGTAAGTTATAAAGTTTCATGTATTGTCATTTGTGTCAGCTGATGCGTTCGCCAAAATTTTCATATAGGCCATCCTCTTATCTTATAATGCCACGAAATCCTTTCATTCGTTATCTCTGAAAAGCAGATGAAAGCTATTTGCTGTAAACAGGTTGCTTGAGCGTCATTCTAATGTTGTTATACCTTATGCCTCAGACGTGTCGATCATCTTGTAAGTTATCATTAAAATGAAATTTATGTGAAATGGTTTCTACTGTCAGTATTATATTTCCAACAACGTCTTTACTATTTGAATTCATTGTTATCACAGACTACATATTCGTACATACTCGTATGTAGATACTGTGTTGTGTACAGAGATAACGTTTCATATTTACGCCATGTATCGTTATAATGATGTACGTCGTAAGATGAAAGATGGTTTGGTGTAGTTGGAAAAATGTTAAATTATTTCCGTGCAAAAAATACTTATGAGGTAGAAAAATCAAAAAATCAGATTATAGATTTTCTCATTTTCAAATAAATTCTAAATTGAAGACATAAATTTTCAAACAGTAAAACTAAGTTAGTAGTACAAAAAAATATATCAGTACTAAATATAATAAAAACGTATATATGTATACATATTTTATCATCAGCCTCTTTTGATCCTAAAACCTCCTACTTACAGATATCCAATTTTTTTCATTCCACACCAATAATCTTTCTCGTATCTCTATCCCATCTATTTATAGATCTCTTTGAACCTTTTTCCATTTCTAGGTTCTCAATCAATAATTTCTATGATTCTTGGGTGGTTTTCTCTTCTTGTTATATGATAGGATCATTTCTATTCTAAACTTTTCACTCATGTTATAATTTTTGTTTTCTTTTGAGTTCACTTGAATCTTCTCTTTTTTCTACATGTTTTTTTAATATGCAACTGTCCAAACTTCTCTATACTGCCTGAAGTTACTAATTTATTCTGGTATTTGAGACTTATGTTTCACTGCTAGAAATGAAAACAGGTAGAAAGCATCAAAAACATTTTCTTCAAAATTAAAATATTCAAGTGTTAAATTTCATAATGTACATAAGTATTTCTTCCAAATTAACATGTAATTTTTATTGATATTCATTGTAAATATTTTTTTAGTTATTCTAAACACGTATAGTTTTTATTTTTTTTGATTTTTCTTTATTCCATTTTATTCGAATCATCAAATTCAATATATATATATATATATAATATGTGTGTGTGTGTGTATTTTGTTTATGTATTTGTATATAACAATATGTATAAATTGTAAGTAACGAAAATAAATTTTATATTCGTTACGAAAAAAAGTACGTAACGATCTAATTTTATTAGTTTTCAAATAAAGTTGATTTCAAAATGATAGTAGCTAGAAAAACTTATAGGTTCCGTCATGTCACGGTTGGTGTACACAACACTTGTGTGTGTACAGCGGATACACATGATTTCCCTTGGGATAACGTTCAACTCGCCTAGTGGCAGTTTAGGATTCACATACGCCCATCTCCACACTACACAAGACACACTCATTAAATCCGTTCGCTCTTCATACAACAAGCGAACGTATGTAAATACTAACATAAAATGTAATCTATAGTGACTAAATTTATTTTGCAATATCATCTTAAGAAAAATACTATAACATCATATATTACACATACACATAGAAATTATAATATTAATTGAAAGTAATGTTTACTTTTCTTAATTCATACATACATATATACATATGTATAAGTATGTGTATATATATATATATATATATATATATATATATATATATATATAGTTTTTTTAAGTGTGATAGAACTTTAAATTGAATCCCTATCAAAAGTTCTATGTAACTTAAAAATAAATTTCTCTCTCTCTCTCTCTCTCTCTCTCTCTCTCTCTCTCTATATATATATATATATATATATATATATATATATATATATATATATATATATATATATATATATATAATGAAATTATTTTTTTATAATATGTGAAAATGGAACTCTTTTTCAATTACTTTTTACAAATACTTATTATCAACACAAATAAAATGGAAATGAACAATAAAAATATATTTTTATTATAAACTTTCTCTTTTGAACTCGGTATTTCAATATTACTCTTACTCGTATATATAGCCACCGTTGCTTTGATGAAAAAATTCCTAGCGATATCTCTTTTGAGTTTCAATTTCTATTATTTATGTATTTTTCTTGTATTTCACATTTACTGTTGTCGAAATTGAAGTATTGTAAAGATGATCTTCTTTAAATTTTTTTACAAGAACTGACATATCTTACGTTATATTGATTATATATATATATATATATATATATATATATAAGAGAGAATGAAAATCTATATTATTATTCAGTAAAAATGAAAATAAGTCATTTTTTTAATATGAAATATCATTAAGAATTCAAATTTGTTTTTGTTTTAAAAATATAATTTTTTTAATATTCAAAAACTTATTTTGTATTGAATATCATTTTAGAACTTTTGATTCAGTTATATATCATTTAATTATTTTATCAATAATATGTAATACTTGTAGAGATTATATAAAATATAAGATTCATATAAAATATAAGTGACATACTGATTAACTGTTACAACAGAGATTAACTAGAAGATTAGTTTTCCTATCACAACATATTATAAATATATGCATGTAAATAAACTAAGCGTGACTTGTGTTCAGGTTGATATAAATTAACGATTTTCAGTTTTCATAAAATTTTCCTTATTTACTTTCTGGTATAACTAAGAAAAATTCAGAAATCGAATATTTATAAATTTACAGTTAGGAAAAGTGGAGACATACAAATACACACTATACACATTACATACGTATGTATTATATCTGGAAAATACATATATATATATATATATATATTTATGTATATAAGTATGTATATAAATCAAGCAAAGCTTTCAAAATCAAAATAAGTAAAAAATTATAACATGAAAAATAGAAAACGGATATCATAAATTTTTCATCATATACTATGAAATCTAAAAAGATACAAATGAATAGATAACATAAACAGATCAGAAAATTTATTTAGAAATTCGTAAAATGAAAAATATTGAATTGCTGAAAATACAAATTTTTATATCCGTGCATCTTTAAATGATAAATTACATATGTTTATATATATATATATATATATATATATATATATATATATACGTATATAAATTGAATGTGTGTGAAAAAATGAAAAAAATCAACTAGTGTAGCATGAAAGATATGAAAGTGATCCGATTTCAAACCTAGTCAACTTCAAAATAAGCTTCTGTTGCACCAACGCAATTCCTTCGTCATTCTTCCGAAACGTTTTTCAATTCAGAAATATATTTCAAAACATATTTGTAAAAATTCTTGTCATCTCGTTGTCATCTTATCGACTTTTTTTACTTATTTTTATATTTTGTTTGGAGAGAATAATATAGCCTAAAGCCAAATCAAACTTGACTACCTTTGTGTGGGTGAATTTATATATATATATATATATATATATATATATATATATATATCATTCAAGTTCAATTTTTAATCAAATATGTTGAATAAAAAACAATGCAATGAATAAAAAAGTATTTTACAGAATTCTTAACAAAATAAACATCTATATTTAAAAATAGTAGTAACATAAATTATAAACATAGGATTCAAAATATATTTGTGTTTTCATGAATTTTGTTATTAATTTTTTTTTCAATATTGAAAATTATAAATTAAGAGAATTTTTTATTAAATGATTTTTTTTAATTATGCATTTGAATTAATTATAATGCAATGGTTAGAATATCAAGTATTTACAATATATATTTTTTTATGCTTGTCATTATGTTATTCTTAGACTTTTAATAAAATTAGTTTAGATATTTATGACAACTTTGATGTTCGATTAAGGAGTGTCAAGTTATATAAAGATAGTGTAAGCATAGGTATATAAATTAGTAATAAAAATTAACTAGGGTAGGAAGTTCAATTAAGTTAATTATAATTTCTAATATGAATATTTCATCAAATTTTTTAAGAATTTCCATTATATAAGATCATTCAAATATGGTGCCCAGATTTGTGTTTTATTAAAAAGAAAAATGAAACTATACACATGTTTCTCTATACACCACCCTATACACATTTTTCTTTTTAGTACAACACAAATCTAGGCTTCACTTTTGGATGACCCTATATAATAAATATAGAATGGCCGAAATGAAACTGAAGAGTTTGAATATACATTTACTTGCTTAGTATGATTTTCCATTCTTTACTATCATTCAGTCTCATTTAAGCCACCTTATATAAGCACTGCATTGTTTAATTTTAAAAAATTGAAAAAAAATCTTTATTTAATAACACTTTATTAAAAATTATAAATGGTGATTTATATACATCTTTCTATCCATTGCTGAATGAAAACTTTTTTAGACTTTCTACTTCAACTGATCCAGTGCCTTTTTCTTCCAATCTATTCTGTCGAATTTTCTTATATTTTTGTCCTCGTATATCTATGAGTCTTTTCTTGGATATTTTTTATATATCTAGGTTGCCAGTTAATATTTTTTCTTGTCTATTAGTGGTTTATCTCTCTCTCTCTCTCTCTCTCTCTCTCTATATATATATATATATATATATACAAACATACATTTTTTCACTACAAGCGAATACTTACTTTTCTGTTTCTTTTGAAACGAAATATATACAATTTTCATATACGTACATTTTTTTCAATACTTCAGAAGATAATAAAATGATGTTAGTACAACAAAATACTTATATTGTCGATACGACGTCATAGGCTCCTTCTGAGACATTGTGATGACACGCAATGTAACAATAAAATCTACTCTTGAAGTTTTACTAGTACGACACGTATTTCTCGTCCAACTCCTCCGGGACCATTAAATTGAACATTTTATGGAACGAATGGGACATGGTGTGTTTTCAATTTGCTTGCATCGCGGAAAAGATTTGCTCGAGAAAATTGTGTTCACGAGATGTTATCCTCGCGAGAATGTGATTTGTACATAAGCGCTGAAAGTTTCGAATCAAATTCCTTGAAATAACATCGTATCGGGTTAATATATTCGTGTGTAAATAGAATTCTTTTGGTATTAGAAACGTCCAAATTAATGCTATTTCTTTAACTTAAGTATATATGTATTATATATTGTACAATACATTTTATATGTGTAGTAGTTAAGAAACAATGTCACAGCTGTATATATTCTTTTTAGGTGTGTGTGAGAAAGAGTGTATGTTTTATGTAGTTATATCTGTTTAACTACAAAATTATGGTTTATATTCTATCATGGAAAATATATTAAGAAATATCTAGATATAATTTGATGAAGTTTTCAAAATAAATATATTCCAATAATTTGAATTAAATACATTTTTATTGCATTTCGAATTATATTCTTATTGCAAAAAATTATAAATGTATTCCATTTTTTTATTCTGATATTTACATCTTAATATTGAAATGTGTTTTTACATACTAAAAAAAAATATTATTTTACATTATATATATATTGAAATTTATAGATAGATGAGAAAAGAGTAAGAAAAAATATCTATGTGAAATGAAAGAGAAAGGTACTATCATCGAAAATGGAAATTTTTAAAAGTGGTTTTTGTCCAGCAGTAGATAGAAAAAGATTGAATATGATATTAACATGAAAGTAATCTTTTATAATTATTATTTATATTTAGTAATCTTTTTATTACAATTTTTAAGAACTAATTAAATATATTTCAGTATTCAATGTAAAAAATAATCAAACTTTTAAGCGCATTAGAAAATAAAATTTATAATTATTGTTTGTTTTGAAAATGTGACGAATTGACTTTAATACAAATGAATTTTTATTCCCAACACCACAACATACCATTGTGGTGTTGGAGATAAAAATTAATTTGTGTTAAACTGAAACATTTTTTTAATAAATAAACATATAATAATAAGTGAATTTATATTAAATATTTAATAATTTTAATTAAACTTAATATTATATTTAAATTTGTATATTTACAATTTAAAAAAGGTTTATATAAAAAATTAAAAAAAATATAAATAAGAAATAAAAATGATGTGTTTTCACATTTCATGCATGAACGAATATTTCTCTGAATACAAACAGAATATTTGATAAGTTCATAATTCCGGAACACATGGATTAATTTTGATAATCAAACATCAATGTGACAAAATGTATGAGTCAAAATAAATTCTTGTAACAAAATGCTGTACGCTGTTTATTATGACATATTTGAATAATTAATCTAAAAAAATATATTGATGTTTATAATTGAAAAACGTCAAATTAAAAGCTTTTTAATTAAAATCAACCATAATTAATATTCAAGGAAAATTAAAAAATTATAAATTAATAATTATTTATTTTATATATAATTTTTTTTTTTTGGAAAACATGTAATACAAACACACATACATATATATTTGTGTATGTACAAGTATATAGGAATCTCATATATTCGAGTGTATGTATATTTATTGAAAAGTAACTTAAAAGTAAAAAATTATGTAACATTTAAATTTTTATTTTTCAATATAATTTCCAGAAAGATGAACGCATTTTTCGTAATAAAATTTGAAGACTTTTATAATACTGAAGAACCATTTTTTTGGCTTGGAAAGCAAATATTTAATATTGGCTAAATTTAAAAAACCGGGAGGGTGATTGAACTGTATGAATTCATATTCGTTTAATGCAGCTCGTGTAGCAAGTAGCTTGCGAATCAGTACCTTATCGTATAAAAATATGACGTGCCGACCGAAAATATTTCGCCTTTTTTTAGTGATAGCTACATGTAATCTTTCTTTAAACTGTAGATAATAATTATTATTCTAACAGCATTTTTATATGGAACGTTTAAATGATTTTTCCGAATTAAAAAATCTATGTCAATAATTTTGCTCGGATTAACCTAAATTCGTACATATTTGTCTCTCATGTCCTCATAATGTCTTGTGATTACTTAAGTTTAGATTTATAGAAATAAATTACTTATTAGTAAATGTTAAAATAATCTCAATCTATCGAGAGTTAAAATATTAAAAAAATCTCTAAGTTTAAAAAATA
The DNA here is from genome assembly GCA_029203775.1 of Neoneuromus ignobilis. NCBI lineage: Eukaryota > Metazoa > Arthropoda > Insecta > Megaloptera > Corydalidae > Neoneuromus > Neoneuromus ignobilis. The sequence goes on along the minus strand of CP092091.1, from coordinate 13,987,335 downwards.
TACAAAATTACTAATTGCATTTTAAAATTAATAAAATTAAAGAAATTAAATAAATCTATTGTTATGTAAATAAATACTGAAAATATTCTTTATAGAGTACGTTTTACTGCAATTTTATAAATGGTGGAATTCTGCAAATAATTGAGTCAATAATTGTGAAACAATTTGTTTAATGAAACATTTATAAATCACGTACAGGTTAATCTATTCTGTTCGTTTATTTAACAAGTCATTACCATGAGATTACGTTAACGAAATAGAAAACTCGTCAATCTTAAGCTCTTTTTTTAATCTAATTGTACTTATTTTTCCTTGTCTTTACTTTGTGTTTTTCGTTTTTCTTTTTCTTAATATAATTTATTTAAGGTTTGTGTAGTTTTTCAAATCATTTTTTCTAATTATATATATATATATATATATATATATATATATATATATATAGGGAGAGAGAAAGAGAGAGCGTAAATTATCTAGCTGTGTATAAAAATATAATTTAAGTTATTTACAGTTTATGATAAAACTTTTATATTGATGTTATTTAATCGAGGTATTAATTCAATAAAATATTTATTTAATTATTTATGATATAAAAAAATTCGACTTATACAAAAAATTCAATCACTGGAAATTCGACTTTAAGAAAGTTTTCCTGTTTTTATATATATTATGTATTAAAAATTAAAAATGTATATTTAGGTTTAATTTAATTTTATTAAAAACGTATTTATAAATAATAACTATTGTAATTTAGCAGTCAATATGGAATTGTTCGTTTAAGAAATAAGTTTACATAATACTTTATCTTTTTCTCTTACCTTCATCTTTTTTTCTTATGATTGTAACTTTCTTTCTATTTATATATATAGAGAGAGAAAGAATAAGAGAGGCATGTGTGCGTCTAAAATTTTATTTGTATATATATGTATATAGAGGTACCTCTAACGAATGTGAAGAGAATAATTTAATGACGAATTAAAATATTTAATATTCTCACTTTAGTAGAGACGAGACGCCCATGTAAATAAATGTACTCGGCACAAAGACCTCAAAGGATTTATGATAGAGTACATGAGAACTGCCTTGGCGTCGTACGGGACGCCAGTCCGGACGTTACATGATTTCCCTAGGGAGTACGCGGGATCGCTAATACGTTGACCTGTCTACCCAGCTATCCTGTCATATTCAATTCAATAAGGTTTCTGTATCAAAAAATCCTATAGCCAAAAGAATCTGTTCTGTAGGATGTCGTATAAAGATATGTATGTACATTTGTTCTTTTAATGTTCAAGCCATGTGTATTTACTATCAGAAAAATGATTGTGTTATTCTCATTGATTTTGATATTATGTTCTCTCTCTCTCTCTCTCTCTCTCTCTCTCTCTCTCTATATATATATATATATATATATATAATCTCTTACATTACATTTTTTTTTAATTTCTGGTACAAATTTTATGAAAAACTTTGTCAAATTTGTTTCTAAATTTTCAAATGTTATCAGTAATTCTGTAAAATTCGAGAACATCTTTTTTTTTTATTTTATATCATATTTTTTGCTATTCTTAGGCGTACTCTTATACTAATTAGTATTAACTATTTTTTAATTTTAATAACAATTAAATGATTTTTAAATATAGTGATATAAACATTCCTATTGGTGAAATTAAAAAGTCTTTTAGATTATAAAAATCATTAAATTAACAGTAATCAAATTTTCTCTTTAAAAAGTACAAAAAAATATATTTAAATTTACTAGATAGAAAGAATAGCTTTAGTGAATATAGAATATATGATATAATCTTTCACTACGCTAATTACAAACCTCATGTAGTGAAATTAAATAAAGTTCGTTAAGAAATTTTCATTCTAATGTACTTTAAATATTGTATTTTTTATCGCCAGTTTAGTTTCTTTATAAATAATCTGAATAAGTTGATTACTTTCTTAAAGCTAAAGATCTTATTAAAGATTTCTTTTTATTTGAATATATAATTTATTCTTATAAAATATAAAAAGTTTATAAGAAATAATAAAGGAATACAATTAATTGAATAGAGATCAAAATAATTATAAACTTTTAATTAATTAAAATCTTAAATACTTTTTCATCAGTCAAATTAAAAAAGTAGATATTTTAATTTTATATAATATATTTTTTTATTTTATTTCATATATAAATGGATTGAAATTAATTTCATATTTTTAAAGATTAATTCATACAAATAACATTAAATTATATTCAAAGAGGATTTTCATGTAAATCATAATAAATAATTAAACAAATTAATTTCATTAAAAGCACAAATATAATATTTTAGAAGATAAATTTTCAGTGAATTTATTGCTTCGTTAAATATCTTGTATAGAATTATTTTGGTTAAAATATTGTAACTGTGTGAAAAAAAACACAAAGTAGAGTATTAAATATAGAACAAAAAAAAGTACCGAATTCTATTTGCTAGTTAAACAGAAACGTTTGAAGCCATTTTAATTACATTGTAGCTTTGGGGCATCGGATAAAGTGTGATGATGCTACTGCCCCAATATCCGGCTGGTACAAAGTGGAATTAGTTTTATAAACGCAAATGACCTATGAATTTGTAATGATTACTCATCCGGTCATTATTAATTAAAAAATGATCAATAATGATACATTGATATACGCTTATTTGCAAATGTAATTTATATATATATATATATATATATATATATATATATATATATATGTGTGTGTGTGTGTGAGTGAGTGTGTGTGTAAAATTATATAAAAATCAATTAATTTTTAGACTTTTTGAGAATTTGGATAAATATTTGAAATGGTCAGGATTATCGTATTAAGGATAAATAAAGAATATCAATTAATAATAACATATTTATTTCATTTTGTAACTATATTTAGGTTATTATGCCATAATTTATTTCGATTCTTTTTATAAAAAATACTTAGTTTTCTTTATTAAACTCTTCATTTTTTATTGTTTTTATTTTAAAAAGTACAGTATTTTATTCTGTAAATAAATAAATCCAAAAATACATATTTAAAGTATTTTACATTTATTAAATAAAATTAAAAATAATAATTTTATACTAAAATTTATATATATATATATATATATATATATATATATATATATATAATGTATGTATGTATGTATGTATATGCGTGTGTAATATAAAATTATGAAAAATATGAAAATATGAAATTTCAATTATCCCAGACATTAATTTTCTGAATTTAATAATAAATGATAGTCATTAATATAAAAAATAAATTAAAAACTGTTTAATGAAGTATTAAAAATGAACGTGAATTCATTTTTAACCTCTGTATTTAATTTAACAGTGAAATTTAAATATTCTTCAATGCAAAAAAGAAATACAGAAATGACTTCATCTGTTTTTGGTCGTCAACGAATGTCAACCCAAAGGATAGTGTCTATTCGTCAGACAAAATCATCCACGCGGTAATTTCCGCTTGCAAGGAAATTGGTGATTTGCGCAGTGGCCGAGAAAGTTGTAGATGCGAAATCTCTCTATGCGAATTAGACTCTCATTTTTCACTGTATCTTTTTTTAACATTAATCAATACATTTACATATGCATATATATATATATATATATATATATATATATATATATATATAAATTCCTGAGTTATTTCTTTTTTTAAAAAAGCTATTTTTATATTAATCAATCAACAAAATAAATTATGTAAGTATATTACTCAAATATTAAAAAATATGTGTTCTTTTCAAACAATTATAATTTGTAGTTTCAAGTTTAGAGAGAAAGTAGAAATTAGTTTGATAAAAAGTTATTTATTATATGAGTTTGAAATAGTTAGAAGGTAAAATTTGAAATATGTAAGAATCTTATGTTTCAAAAACTGTAAATTGAAAGTTTCAAATAGACCATTTAACATGATATTGCAACTTTTCTTTTTTGCATAGGATATAAAAATAAACATACTCTCTAATACAAGCTCGTATTAATACTAAAAGCAGTTATATTCATTATTTTTAAATAATATATATAATAAATTATCAAGATTTATAATTGTCTTAAATCCATTTTTTTAAAAGAATCATTTTATTATTTTTCAATATATTAAGGTTTTAATTTAAGAAGAAATATTAAAAATACTATCTTTTTAATGATTTACAACTAAATCGTAATACTTTTTTTTATTTTCTTTTTTTATATATATTATGCGCAAAATTGAATTTACAATAAGATTAATAGAATCAAAATTTAAATCTATAATTTCATTGTAATAACAGTTAAATTAGTATCTTATTTTTCGAGAGTTGAGCATGAGGCTGGCAACTTCATCTTCTAAAAAACAACTGTCGAAAAGCTTTGACAAGAAAAGCTCTATTGAGCTGGTATTTGTTAGAGAGGCTAGGGACTGAAATAGTCTGTAGAGCTGATGATGATGTGCAGTTAAATTATATATTCTGTATGTAAGAGTCATATATATAATTCTTTAACCAATGGTTATTTCAATTACTAAATTACTTACTGGACGATGGTTATATTCGAAACGTATGTTATAAATTTTAAATGACATAAATATAAGACAAGTTTTTATACAATTTATATATATGTATGTATTTATATGAAGTACATGAAGTTAAATGTTTCAATTACTCTAATAAGTTTCTTTTATATAAATGCCAAATATCTATCTAGATTATGTTTTCATATCGAACATGTAAAATTTACGTTCAATCATTATTTACGCATGGAAAAATTTATATGATTGACACGAAATTGGAAACCGTACTCAAAAGTCAACATCTAAAGATGACGATCGTTTCTATTCATATGAAGTCTGTCATGATGATTTATAGAAAATGTTTTATCAAATTATTTTTCTGTATTTCGTCTATATTAAAAAATTTTAAAACACCTACTTTTATTTTACTCTAATAGATTAATAATTAATATTCTATTAATTAATATTCAAAAATTTTAATTATTTTATAAGTATACTTCACTATATATATATATATATATATATATATATATATATATATATATATATATATATATAGTGAAATAGTAATTTCGAAATTTATAATTTTTATTTAAAAGTAGGAGTTTTAAATTTTATAGTAACCTTAATTTAATTTTTTTCTAATGGGATGTGATATTTTTAATAAAGCTAGAAACTAAGATGAAAATTTCGTGAAAAATGATTATTTTATTCACCGAATGGAAATAAAATATAATAATGTATTTTATATAATTTTTAATATATATATATATAAAATTAATTATCTATTGGACATACTTAAATATACATATATTTCTTATATATATCCAGCCTTTATGCTAAATTCTCTTTTAAAAATAATTTTAGTAAGATATATATAAAGTTTTCTTTTTTCTTGAACGTAAATTAAAAAGAAAAAATAAATAATTAAAAACATAAAAATATTTATTTAACAATTTTTCCTCATGAATTATCTTAAATTCTTAATGAAACAACCGTTTTCATATATTGGATAAAGGCAGGTCATGTCTAGCATATTATTAAATTCCCAGAAAGAGAAATCAATACAGGTCAATTAAAGGTAATTCAAAAGGAAAATTTTCTCACTAGGGAAATATCGGTCATCATTCATAAAGTAGAAAGAATGATATGGACAATGATATGGATAAGTTATAATATATACTCACATTGTCTTTCACAAATATAAGCATATTTTTGGTTAAAAAAATATTACTCATTGTTGTAAATAAATTTTATATAAATTCTGTATTGAATATTAAATTCTGTATAAAATATTTAAGTTCTATTTTTTAATTGTAATAAGATATAGTATTTTTTTCAAATATTCTAGTTTTCTTAACTTTTCTCTAGAGGTAATAATATTTATCATCAGGTAACATTTTCAATTCATTAATGGAATAAATGTAATTTTACCCATTCAATAAGAATTGAATTTCCATGTATTTGACTTAACTTTATAAATTTTCTTCGAAATATGTTTTTAAAAAATAATTTATTTTATTCTGTACAACAGCAATCTAACAATATTAAAAATTTTGTTACATTTTATAAAAAATATCTTAATATAATTAATTTTATGGATTAAATTCCATATGCTTATTTTAAATAAAATTTACTCTAATGTAGTAATTACACAATGTTTTTCTCATTTCTCTGAAATAAAAAAAAAACGAAATAATAAAGCTACTTTATATGTTATTATTTTAGTAACAATACCAAAGTGATGAGACAATGATTTGTGATATAAAATATGAAATAAAAATTATACGAGCAAACAGAGATGATGTTTTATGATGACACTAGAAACACACTTTCCGTTGGATATATATTTGTAAAGTTTCTATAGCAAAAACTCGTAGCGTCCTAACTCGGTCGCCAAGTTCAAAAGCTTATATAACTTTCTCTACACATCTCCGTACGCGATGCACAGATATGATTTCATCCCCAAGTTTCCAAGAGTTCAGATTGAAATCGTATACGTGACAGTGTATGAATAGATGGATGTGGAAATTCAAATGCGCCATTTGCTCACGCGATCCATTTGCTCCGACAGCGATTTATAGAAACATATTTTTTTATGTAGGTAATACATACAATGTACACATTTTAAACTTTTAATCCGTAATTTATAAAATAAAAAATGGGGTTTTGAGCTAGGATTTACGGACGATGATTGGTTATTTTCAATTTGTAAAACGAAAAATATGAAATATATTTATGTGGCATTTTACAAAAAGAATTACTTTTCAAACTTTATTATACTATTTACGTACACATATAAAAACCTACTTACATACACACACACGCACATATATATATATATATATATATATATATATATATATTATATTTCACAAACAAATTGAGATATTAAATAACTGATACCAAATCCACCTGCTGGCCAATGTATTTTAAATTTAAATATCCAGAAATATTTATTTCAACTATTTAATTCTTTTCTACGTTAACAGTAATCAAAAAAATATTTTAATAAATAGAAAAAAAACATCTTTTTATTTATTTATATAAATAACTATTTTTTTTAAAAAATTGGTTCATTTTTTATTTCTTAGATTTTAATTTAAAAAAAGAAGACTTTAAAACCTAGTATGTTGTTCAGTTTTGAAATGAATCTTTATATATATACGATATATATTATATTATAATTTACAAACATAGATAATAAATAACTGATATCTGATGCACCTGTTGACCAATGTATTATAAATTCAAATTAAAAAAAAATATTACAACTACTTAATTCTTTTCTACATAACCAATAATCAAAAAAATATTTTAATAAATAAAACAGCATATTTATTTCTTTCTATAATTATTCAAATTTATTTTTAAATTTGGTTCATCTTTAGGATTTTTCAGATTTTAATTAAAAAAAACTTCAAAAACCTAATGTATTGTTCAATTATGAAACAAAATTTGATATTCATTACAAAATTCATAAAAAAAGTATGTAATTCAGTTTTATTCGAATATTAATTATAGATTAAAATACACACTATTGACATTTTACAAATAGAAAATAATGTACAAAATATAAATTATTGTACTTCTACTGTAATAAAATGGTAAATGTCTAGATTATTCAGCAGGTCGTATGGGAATAACATTTCTCGATACAAAATGTAATAAATAATTTGTCAGTCAACTTTTTAATGTCATTTTTTAACTCAGTCATTAATTATGATGTATCTATTATTCATATTTTGTCCAAATCTAGTTTTATATATATATATATATATATATATATATATATATATATAACATATGTATGTATATATTATCTGGACATCGGTATTTTTTCTCTCTGTTTCAGTTATATGATTGATGAAACCCTGGACATGAGGGATTTTTTCAGAGCAGAAATGTCAGTCACGCGTTTAATATAAACTTACTGTTTCAGGGATGATCTAACCGTTAACCTTCTGTGTTTTTATTGAGGAAAATTCTAAAATTTTTGTTATAAATTTATGATATATACATATACCTATATATATATATATATATATATATATATATATATATATATATACATGATTATATAATAACTTTATTTAGAAAGTATAATTTTTCAAAATATATATATATATATATATATATATATATATATATATGTTATAAAAAATAAATTATTTTAACAACTATAAAAATTTACAAAAGTACTAAGATTCACAATTTTTATATAAAGATATATACTTATATTAATATTTGTAATAGTTAGTTTAGGTTATTTGCATCAAAACATTTCAACAGGTTATAACATTGAATGCAAGGAAAATAGATTTGTAAATATAAACTTTCACTACTAGAACTTTGCGCATAGATTATTGTTAGAACTGAAGAAATTATATATTGTATGATAATATTCAATAGAAAATTTACTTAAATTATTTTTTTTTTGCAAGTAGACTATAAATATTGTTATATACATATAATTTAAGCTTTGTTATTATAATTAAACTAAATGTTTATTTATTAAATAATTTATTAACAAACAATGATAATATTACTTACATTTACTCATTTTTTATATAAAATCCATTGGTTCAATATTTTTAATTTTGATTTTTTTAATTTATAATATATATATATATATATATATATATATATATATATTCATATATTCTCATTCGAAAGTTACTAAAAATTAATTTTATAAAACACAATTAGCAATAATAAAGAAATACGATTCTTTTATTTGAACTAATATCTATTGTAAGGTTCCTACAAAATGGAATTTGAATTTCAAATCACGATTCCCTATTTATTTGCAATTCAAAATACAAGTCAATCAGTCAAAAGCAGATAGTATGAACATTCAAATTACAAATTTAATATAATCGTCTAATGTATGTATTCATCAATTTTAATTAATTGCTACATCTTGAAAAGTAATTATTTGAGATTAAAATGTTATTTTTCAATGTGTTCTAACAAAAAGAAATTAAACACTAAATATTTATATTTTTGATGAATTTATACAAATAAAAATTTAATTGACTATTAAATTTATTTATTTCATAATAAACAAGATTTGATTTTGAATTATTGATATTGAACAAAAATTGTATTACTATTTTAATTACGAATAATGAACAATTAAATAACCAGGAATAAATATGCCATTCCTAGATTTCATTATAAATATATATATATATATATATATGTATATATATATATATATATATATATATATATATATATATATATATATATGTATGTTATTATTCGTTTTGTTTTAATTTCATATATTTTTCAAATCTTACCCTTTTAATTTGTAGCATAGTATAAGGTTTAAGAAAACGTGCTTTGTGTATGAAATAAAGCTCAGTTAAACAACATAAATTGTTCCCATTATTTTTAATTGAGCATTATAAGCGAATTTGTTTTATTTGAAATGGACTTATTTTATTTACAAAAAGATCATTTTTAATTCATCTATAAATGTATACATAGAAATATATATTTATAGAAATATATATAATATTATATATTATATATATATATATATATATATATATATATATATATATATATATATATATATATATATATATATATATATATATATATATATATATATATATATATATATATATGTATAATAAAGAAGGTATGTGAATATTCAATTATAATAATATTTCTTTCATGTCTAGTTACACAAAATGTATAATATTTTTTGTAATAAAATAAATAACATTTTACAATTTAGCAAATAAATAATTTCATTAATGAAATTAATTTTAGATATATTTAATATTTCGAATTTTACATTTTTTATACCTAAGAAGTAGTATGATTGGTTACAATTATTTAAAGAAAAATACTAAATAAATAAACAAGACAATTAATTTTATTTGGGAAAATAACATAAAATTTCCTTAATTGGAGTTTAAAAAAATGATATAATTTTTTGTATAAAACTGTTTCAATTTAATGAATAATTACCCATGATGTGTAATTTACCAGAAACTTACATTAATTAAATATGTAGTCAAATGAATAATATTTTACTGGAATAATTATTTTAAGAATTAATTGGCATGAAAAATTTTATATACAGTACTATTGATTTATGAATTTTATAACGTTAGAAATGGTATTAAAGTATAAAAAACATGATATTTTTGAAAATACTGAACTACATTAATCTCACTGATTAAATTAGTAAAATTAAATTCTCCCACTTAACATATTAATTAATTGAAATTAAGAATAAATCTATTAATGATAATCAACTAAGAAAAATGAGCTCAATCTATAAAATCAGTAAATATAAATTTTAAATCTATAATCTATAAAATAATTGTCATATTATTTTTTTATTAAAATTGGTTTTGGAAACAATATAATCTAAAATATTCTTATTAAATTAAATTACATTGTATTTTTAAATAATGCTTTACAAGAAAGGAAACAATTTCCATTCATAATAATTCTTGAATTTACAATAATTGAATAATTATCTAGATGGAATTTTAATCTTTTGTAAAAAGTAAATTCCATTTCAAAAAATTTCAATAACTACAAAAATTATTTTTTCTTTATATTCTAGAAAACTAATTTAATTTTCTATATAACAACTAATTAGGATATTATTAATATTTTCAGTTTGATGTTTTAATAATTACTAAAAATACCATCTGAATGTAATTATTGTAATAAAAAATTGCTATTATTAAATGAAGTGTATAGAGTTAATCTATATTTTTTTGATATAGTCAGATTTTACAATATAGTAATAATTGTTCAAAAATTGAATAATCTTGTTAATAAAATTGTATCAACTTTTTTTTTATAAACATTTATTTTGAACTAAATTATTTTTTTAAATTAAAATATGTTTGGAAATTAGAAAAGTGTCAAAAAATTATTAAGAAATTAATTGTATTTGAATAAAAAAAAAATTGAATTTATTTAATAAAAAAAATAAAATAGTTTTTAAAGCGGCATTTTTTTAATAAAATATACTATGCATGAAAAAGTTAAATTTGTTTAATTTTATTTTCAAATTGAACATTTCATAAATAAACAATTAATATTCCATACTATATTTTAATTTTTACAAAATTGTATTTTTTATATTTCAATTTTTCATAAACACAAAGTAATATTTGTTTGAACTAAATAATTTTATCGGGAACACTCTATATACATTCAATAACGTAGCACCATGTCATTGTCATAAAAGAAAAAACGTCATCCACATTTTACTTGCGCTTTTCTTTTGTTTATTTTTTGTCTGCCATAACTACGTACATCCATATAACGACAAAAGCTACCACCCCATACGAAAGAGCAGTTACATCCTTTGATTTTTGTATCTGTCAGGATAATATAGAAAGAGACGATGTATATGTATATATCTACTCATTGCTGCTACAGATTGCTGCCGGGTGTTACTGTTGAGTAATCGCGACACCAGCTTAAGAGACAATCTCTTCGGCCGTTAGAAAAGAAAAGACCAGAAATTAAAATACTTCACTCGTACTTTTAATATTTCCTTTTTGAGTTATGATCGTTTCTGTAAAAAAAAACTTCCATTAATGAGTTGCAAATATTAAATGTACTTTTTATGTACTATATATTAAAATATCAATCATGAAAACTGTGTGTGAGTGTATATATATATATATATATATATATATATATATTTAAAAAAATAAATTAATATAATTTATTTATAATTATAAAAAAAAGAATTTTGTAAATATTGATACATATGTATATATTCTTACATACACACACACATACACATATATATATATATATATATATATATATATATATATATATATATATATATATATATATATATATATAAGAAATGTTAAAACTGAGTATATTTTTTAATAAAAGTCATACTTCTATCTGATATTAAATCCTATATATCTATGTAACTGTCATATTCTGGTTCACATCTCTGTATTTGCTAGTATGACAAATACAAAATCACAGTTTTCGGACGTAGTTGAAAACAGGTACACTACAAGCAGCTATGGCTATACTGTCAAGGGATCTGAAGCGGAAATGAACGCGCGGATGCCACTGACAGGAAGTGTGTTCGCCTGGAGGCTTAGATTCTACGAAATTCCATCACGAAGTGATTGTAACAGAATGAAGTCGGATGGGAACCATAAAATCTCGAATGTGTGGCCATGTACTGTAGTGTGATCTGGTTGTCAATAATGCTGGTGGAATTTAAGATGCTCATATATGAATGTAGATTAATTCAAGTCCGGTTTTCAAATATCATTAATAATTTTATTTTCAAGAAATTTAAACTTGTATATATAATTTATTACTTTTTTACATATGTTGATAAAATGTTTATAGCCAAAGGTTATACCTACAACTATTTCTCTTAAAGTTCCTGTTTTAAATATATAACTGAAAAATTAGTATTAAAAAGAAAAATATTTCCTTATTAAATTTTTAGTTACATACTAGTATTTATAATGAAAAGAAAAACTGGTGAAAAATAAAATTCTACTTTTTGTAAAAATGTATACCATAATAATTCAATAATCACATGGTACGACATTTTCAACTTTATATATTTTAGTATTTTTCATAAGATTTATATTTAATCAAGCGTTTTTTTTTGTAACAGAAATAGAAAGTTAAATAGAATGGAATTTATCGATTAATCTTCTTTGAATGATATAATGATTAAATGTATGGTCACGTTTCAGGGAGGTTCTAACCCACGCCAAGACTTTTAATTACTGAAATTGACACCTTCAGGCTATCCCATCGCTTTTAATGAAAAAAATGTGATTTTTTTATTTTTTTTACAAATAATCAAATCCTATACTTTTAGTATTTTTTGAGCAGATTTTTCGAGTTTCGGATTTTAATTATAAATGGTGCAACTAGAAAAATTCAGTCTTTTTAATCAGCTTCCATGTGTATATATATATATATATATATATATATATATATGTATGTATGTATGTGTGTGTGTACATAATATATATTTCTATTGAAATTAAAAATAATTTTTAAGTTGAATATTCTTAGAAAAAATTATAAATAAATAATTTGTAAATTATAAAGCAAAAATAATTTTTATAATGTTAAAATTTTATACACTAATTTGAAATTCATACTAATATTCATATAAATAAAAATAAAAATTATAAACTTTTAAAATTTAAATATTAAATCTTAAAACAATTAAATGTTTTATATGCAGCTCATAATTAAAAGTAAAATGGTGAAAACACAATTTTCCAACATATAAACTTTTGTAACAAATTCCAAGACATATATTTATATATATATATATATATATATATATATATATATCTTCATGCATTATATTTATATAAATGTGTGCATGCGTGTGCGTACTAATAAATATCCTAGTATGAAATTTAATTACACAAAACAACGCTTCAGATGCTCTAGCAAACACATTTTCACCTTTGTTATTTGTGCGTACGTTTTGTTGTGTTAATCAGACCACTGCATCCGTAACCCTAGTGAAAAGAGCCATTCATTATAGCTGACAGAATCTTGACAACTCAGCTACATAATTATGATAATTTCTAATTTTGTTTATAAAAAAGTCGCTGACGTTTTCATAACATGTTTGTTCATCATATATTTCACATGTGTTCATATTTTATGTTTTTGCCACAATAGAAATACTTTTGGTGTATGGTCATTGTACAAAATTTGGACATCACTTATTGGTGTACAAACATTTCTCTTTTATTTATTCTCTAACAGGAAAGACGCAATAATTCAACGCTATACACAAAAAAATACATATGTTGTACGACTATACCGACATCCGCAAAATAAAAATATTCTCTAAATTAAGGAAAAGTTTTGTCAAAATGAAAACAAATCAGTATATAATATTAATCTGAATTATATTTTAATAAAAGTAATGAAAATTAATTAATATTTTCAACACACATTAATTGGAAAATAAATTGATTAGGAATTATCAAAGAATAATGTGCTTTATGGACTTATTTTCCTTCTTATACTGAAAATCTGATTTCAGATTAAATAGATAGCAGGAAATTATTTATGTAATTAATTATTGAACATTTATTTATGTTCTAATATATTTTTTCAATATATTCGTACAAAATTTATACAGTTATATTTTGTATTCTGACGACTAAAGATAAAAATTAAATAAAATTGCAATTTGTGAAGTTAAATAATATACAATTTCTCATATTGAAATACAATTTTATTGTATTTCATATTCAGTTATTATAATTTTATTATTTATTTTAAAACATTAGTATTTTTATATTTTTTAAATATACTTATATATATATATATATATATATATATATATATATATATATATAAGTGTGTGTGTTTAAATGCTGTATATATTAGGTTGGCAAGTATCTCCCTTCCGCTTTTTTTTTATTTTTTTTTTTTACATAGCTGCGAAATTCAAAAGATCAGAAGGCGGAAGGGAGATACTTGCCAACCTAATATTTAGGTAAATGTCAATACACAAACATTTTGTTTGATAAATAAATAAAATAATTCAAGTAAATATTTAATTACATTAGAGCTTCCATTGTAATAACAAAATCCACTTTAAAACTATTAATTGTCTTAGTATCATATATAAAATTGCTAATAATCCTACGAGAGACTTCCGGAGGTAGCAACGTGAATTTTCCGTATTTTTTTGTATTTCTCTTCGTTTATGCAAATTGACAACTAATGAGAATCGCTTCGAGATTCTAAAAACCTTTTCTGGATTTATAGATTGAACTGTATAGATAATAATGTTTACAATAAAGACAAATAACAATAAAACTTAGACATGTTTATTTTTGGTTTTTAATGAGCATAGATTTGTAAATGTTTAATAATAATATTGTTAAAACATTGAAATATAAGCTCATTAAATATATATTATATTTAGGTTATATATATATATATATATATAATATGATGAAAAAAAAATGTAATCATTGTGTTATTTTTAAATTTATTGAAGATTTTCTCTTATTTTCGAATATTATATAAAAGATGTAAAAATATTTTAAGAATATTGTTTTGTCGAAGCTTAGCTCATGTTATGAGAAATTCCGTGCGTGTCTTTGTTTCGATTTTCAGAATTCGTGTTTTGCAGTTTTCTTGTTTTCCGCAAGGCGATATTCCTCCAAATAGAGTAAGCCCAATGTAAATATTTTACGTATTCGTTTACGGGCTGTTACCTCCAAGATATAGAGTTTTTTTTATATATGAAAGTTTAAAAAAGATATTTTCGTTATTGTGGTCTACACTTATTTTATCTATACTTGCGTAGCTTCTTAACTTAGATGTATTAATTTTATTGATATTTTATTACAATATCTATAACAACATAAATATATATATATATATATTTATCTGTGTGTATATATGTCTAAATATTTTTGAATATTCATGTAAATTTATTACTATATTAAAAAAAATAACAATTGTAAGATAAATATATTTTAAATATTATTTTTTTTAAAAAAAAATTGAGAATGCAAATTAAAAGAAAATGAAAATAATTTAACTCAGTTGTCTTTAATCTAATCCAAAATTCGTAACCTACTTCAGTAGAGAATATAATTCATTTCATAAATTAAAAACATTCATTAATCACAGAACAATAAAGTTTTTTTAATATAAAATTTGTATTCAAGTTCTTAATATAAATATTTCATTTATATTTTACTTTATTCAAAACTGTAGATTTCATTTGATTGAAAAGAATTTTACAGCTGTAATAGAATTTTTATGCAAGTTAAACTAGTAAAAATAAGTGTTGTATTAAAAGCGGATGCATTGAAAATAAATTGTGTTTTATGTTAAGAAACTTTTATGAATACACTTATATTCTTTAATAAAATACTCTACTATAAAATAAGTTGAATTGAGTGTATAAATATTGCGTTTATAAATTTTTATCTGCTGTTTTTCCAAGATATGAATATTTCATAAACTGGTTTCAGAAAATTACAAAATTGATTACATTGATTAAAGTTATTTAAAAGTACAATTACTTTTTAAAAAAAGTTCAGAAAAATTAAAATCATGATAATCGTATTTTTAATTCAAGAACATTTTGTATAATGTAATTAATTCAATAATATTTTTTATAATAAACATAAATCACTGACACTTCTATCGATTTTTAATAACAAAATGTTTTGTCAATAAATTTACTACATTTTTTTTGCGGAATATACTTTAATCCAAATCATTCTTGCACTATAAATAATTACCTTTCAATAACATAATCTCATTATAGAAATTAGAAAGCTTCACAATTAAAATTAATCGACTTTTTAATAAAAAAAGTCTGAGAAATGTAGGTGACATAAAAAAAAAACAAATTCGCAATTGGAGACCACCCTTTTTGTGTTTTCTTGAAAGATCATTAATTTGAATGATTAATTATATTTTGAAGGGGAAACAAATTCTATAGAGCCGAATGAAAGAAAAGTCGGATAATTCAATAATATCTTTGTGTTAAAAGATTTATCGTATTTTACATTTTGTGGAACATTATTGGAAACATTAAATTTCATATTAATTTACATTGAATCAATTTGCATAACGATGTTCTTTATATTATTGATTGTTTTTCTATTATTAGTTATTTTCAATTTTTGCTATATTTGAGAAAAATCTTTTTATATATCTATTTATATATATGCGTGTGTGTGTGCGTTTAAGTACATTTTTTTTATTACGAAAATATATATTTATTATTTACTTGAGAGGATATATAGAAACGTGGGTTAAATTTATAGCATAATAATATCATCTTCAAATCAGTTGCTATAAAATTATATTAAAAACTTATAAGTAAAATGAAACATGTGAATCTATTTCGATAAAAAAAATTGAAACATTATCCGTATTCGACAAGATGGAAGTCATTTTACATGGCTAAAAGCATATTAAATGAGATCATCCAAAACCACAAACATCTCAGAAACAATATATCTTGAAGCTAGGAGAGTTGGAATTATTCAACGCACGTATTGGGTAATATGAATAATTCAATGACCGTTGAGATGAAATTGATGAGTATACGCACGGGACTCGAACGACAGAATCAGAGTAGTAAAACCAAACGATAGCCGGACCGATCCCAATGATCACACTTCATACGTCACGGCTCTTGATAGTATTCGACGAAAGTATATAGTGCAAAGCTGTGCTTTCTCGCATCTCCCGTAGGATGTATTTTGTACAAAATATTACGTCGCTCGGGTGTGGCAAAGATTGCTGCTTACGTTTGGTTTAATAATCTTGGTATAGAGAATTGGAGTTCATTTTCAAAAAAAATATCTTTATTTGATGTAAGCAATGAAAATATTTCATTTATTTAACATCGAGTGTTGTAAACCCTTATATATATATATATATATATATATATATATATATATATATATATATATATATATATATATATAATAAATTATAAAAATTGAACCAAGTCAATAATTAAAATTAAATATTTTTTCAAAATCAAACCATACATTACTTTTAGAACATATGTATAAATAAATATTACTTACAGACAAAGAATTTATTACGTATTATTTTTAACATCGTCTTCATTGTTGCCTATATAACGTATATTTATTTAAAAATATAATATAGAGTCATCCAAATGTGTTTTATTAAAAAGAAACATGTGTATACGGTGGTGTATAGAAAAACATGTATATAGTTTTTTTTGTTTCTTTTAAAATAACTTTAATAAAACACAAATTTAGATGTCACATTTGGATGACCCTATATACAATATTATATAGATAAAAAAAATTGATGACATTTTTGGATTATCGCACCTTGTATTTGAAGATTGAATAGAGATTTTGTTGTATAACAAATTTTCTACCTATATTTGATTTTTACACATGTTGTCTTGAAATACTTATATGAAAAGAATAATAAATATTCAGATTAACTTGAATTTTAGAAAAACATTAAACATTTTTTTTCATAAATCAGTTTTAAAAATAAATTGAAAAAACTTATAATGTTTTTTAATTAATTTTATTTTAATTTATTATTAATATTAAACTAAGTTTTATAAATGTATTTCATTCATATTATATTTTTAACACTTTAACTGTCAATGACAACAGTTGTTGGTTATTGTCTTGCTATATCGAAAAAAGACAACTGGCATTCATTGCAATATACAAGTTTGGTGTTTTAGTATTGGATCGGCCTTTTTCGACATCGGTTGATATTGTGTCAGATCCTAGATATGGTTATAAAAGATTTATTTATCGTTATGGTTTTAGAATCAGCGTTTTTTGAGTATTGTACTACGATACCAAATATGAAAAACTAGAATACTCTTAGATATCATATATACATATACATATACATATATATATATATATATGTATATATATATATATATATATATATATATATATATATATATATATATGTATATATATGTCAAGGTATATTTCTTAATTTAACACAAATAAATGTTTATCTGCAATATCACAATAAGTTATTATTGAACATTTCATAACCATTGTGGTGTTGGGAATAAAAATTCATTTATGTTAAAATGAGTTCACCACAGTTACCAAACAAATAGTAAATTTCTTAACTAAGTTTTAATATAAATATATTTTATTTTCTATAAAATAATAATTTGTATAATTATTACATTCATAAATTAACTTTATAATTACAAATGCTATTATACACTTAAAACTACAAAAAATTAAAAAGTCGGATGATTAATGTACAATATATTTAGAAAAATAATAACATATAAAAGGTGAAGTAAGAATCATTAAACTTTTTAAAACATTTTTTACGTATAAATAAATCTAAATGTATGTGTTACTTGTAAAGTATGTACAAAGTTTTTTATACAGATTATTCACACATACACACGTATTTTAGTTAATGTATTTATATATACCTTTATAATTTTAAAAACATTTTTACATGTAATATTTCATTTTGCATATATATATATATATATATATATATATATATATATATATATATATATATATACATATACTTGTGTGTGTATAAATAAAAAAAAAATTAAAAATGTGTTTTTATTTAATATGAAATTAATATTTTAATTCGTAAAAGTATATGTGTTAAAAATTAAATTTATGAATTTCACGTTTATTTATTATATTTATAATTTTATTTGAATATATATTTATAATTTTATTTGAGTATATATATATATATATATATATATATATAATAATTTATAATTAAAATTAAAAAATAATTATATCAATATTGAGTTAATATATTCTGTAATTATGTATAAATACACATTTAATGAATACAAGTTTGAAATTTATACTAAATTTACTTTTTTATTAAATTATATATTTTTGAGTTGTCGTCTTAATAAGTTTTTAAAAATAGTCTATTTAATTCAAATAATATTTAATTGGGTATTTAAAACCCACTGTCTCATATATAAAATTAAATATATTATATATATATATATATATATATATATATATATATATATATATATAGTGTAAGTGTACATACACATATTATATATATATATATATATATATATATATATATATATTTCTATGGATTGAAGTACATTCGAAAACTTTGTATGCATACGTGCGATTACTCAGACTTATATATATACAATATTTATATGTATATCTTTATAAAGACGTCTATAAATTCAGTTATTTTATACTTTGGAGAGAAGAAGAAAAGAAATACACAGTTAATACCGAAACCCACATCAAACTGGCATTTAGAACAGATAGTGTCACCGACTATATCCGCATTTCTAGAAACATGATATTCTAATACAGTCGTAAATTGAGAAAGTTTGTAATTTTAAACTTTACAAATATTGCACTTTTCATCGTCATGTAATTAATCATTCGCGGCATCGGTTCAAGTCGGATGAAGGATTTATAAAACTGAAATACAGTGCATGTTGGCTGTCATGGACTTGTGATTTCCTGCTTTCGCTGAACGCTGAGTAATTAGTGAGTTCGGACAAAAAAGTAAAAAACTGCTCTGGTAGTCGGTAAGGCACGTCTCGCGAAGTTAGTGGAAAAAAGTTTCCGAATGTTCAATGGGTGGAATTAAACAAAATGGTAAGGGGTGTGAGTGCAAAACCGGTGGTAATCTTGGATGATGAGTTTGCTGAAATCGGTTTAAAATTCAGAATGTCGCTTTTACACTTCCTTCATTATCGATTATCAGAGGAAAAAAGTCGTATTTAATAGATTACGTTTTTGACATTTACGTTTGGTTTGATTTTCCGTGAATTTTAACGATGTTATATCTATCTTTGGAACAATTAATGAATATGGAAGAAATATTTTATTTTCGTAATATGAAGAGAAAAAATGTTCAAATAAATCAATATAATAATACAATATATTTTTCATATACGATTTAAAGCAATAAAAAATACAATTTATAAATAAACAATCAAATATTCAGTATGTAGTTAATACTCTTCCTTGATTTATAGCAGTTACCAATATCTCAATTAACCTTAAATAATTTCTGGTTTGATTGTTTGATATGTGAACTTATAAGAAATGAAAAATAGCCAATTAGAAATTATTTAGTGTTTATAAAAATGTTAGAAATTGCGATAAAAGATACAAAATATAATATTCGATATTAATAAAATATAAATATAAACAAAACAAATTTAATATTATTTTTTTAAAAAAACTTATACTATAAAAAAATATTTTGTATAAATTAATGAATTTTCAATTGTATATTGTGAAAATTTGTTATTATTATAATTATAATTTATTATTATCAAAAGAATTTAGCAAATATATTATATAATTTTTTTTTCTAGGTTGAATTTCAAAGACCACTGTCGAAGACAACGTAATTACTTTAATCAAAGGTAAGAAATAATTAATTTTTGTACTTTTTTTTAATAATTAACTTGTATAAATTATTCCAATAAACGATTTATATAGGGCCATCCAAATGTGTTACCTAGATTTGTATTTTATTGAAAAGAAACATGTGTATAGTAACTTTTGTTTCTTTTTAATAAAACACAAATCTAGGCGTCACATTTGGATCACACTATATATATATATTATTCTTTTGATGTTTAATCGTGTTCTAAATTATATAAAAAAATGTAAAATTTTACTTATAACAATTATGAATATTTTAAAAATAAAAAGCTCTTCGATTTTGTTGAAATTTATCAGAGATTAAGTCTAAAAATAACTGTTATTTATTTCTATCTCATAAAAATATATAAATGTAGCAACTAATCATACACATTTATATATATAAACTTTTATATTTGCGTGAAGAAATATTTTCAAACGATGCAAAGAGAACAAAAGCACCGACTAGCTACGATCAATTCAACCGTAAAAAGAAACATCCAGAAAATATCATTTCACACCATAAACGCCCAACACGAGGATGTTCGCTAGCAACGCACAGGTGATTATCTGTTTCCGGTACTACGACGCGTGCGCGCACTCGTGCAAAATAAACTTCCGCTAAATAATTCAAAATTCTCTCGGCAGGCGGCTGTCACGGCAACGCATTCGAAACGGAGATCGGAAACACCACTAAATAAAATATACTGAAGGGTTCGCGGTTAACAATAGTTATTTATATATGAGTCCGGAAGAAAAATATACTGCTTCTCTTAGTGTTGAGGTGATACTCAATACTTTTTTCGGTTTCGGTTTTCAACACAAAGTACCTAAACCGTTTTCTACATTTCTTTAAAAATACATAGTCGGAGCTTTTCTATAAAAACTGTTTTAGATGTATGTGCATGCCGATGAATAAATAAAACTCTAACATATGTGCAATAAAAGATGTTTTATACGAACGAAAATAATTATAAAAAACTAAATATAAAAATTTAATAAAATACTATATCCAATATTACTTTAAAGTAGATTTCACACTATATATATATATATATATATATATATATATATATATATATATATATATATATATATATATAAATGATGTCTCAATCTATGTATGCCTCTCTAAACTTTTCAAAGCTCAGTGACGTTAATATTTTTCAAGAGATGAAATTCAGTCCTATGCTTAACTTGCAACTTAAGAATATATATATATATATATATATATATATATTTTATCCATCGATGGTCTTCGTTCCTTTATCTATAACTATACCATTTCTTTTTTGAACTTTGCCCTATTATTATAATGTTAATTTATATTTTTTTCTAATTCTTTATCTGTCTACAAATTTATTTTTAACATACATTTTTTTTAGCTCTTTGTATTATTTGGGCTCACTGAATTATCTTAGTATTTAAAACTCATGTTTCATAAGTTTAGATGAGAATAGATAAAATTCATTAATTAAATAATATTTTCTTCACAAGTAGACATATATTCGATTTTATAATTTTAACATTCCTTTTAAATTGACGCTATCCCATTTTTATTCTAATGTTCAATCTTTTTGGTTAATGAGCTTTCATAAATATACCTAATTTTTAACTTGGATATATATATATATAATTGTTAAATATGTGCCTCTAGTACACGTAGTACCATTCTTACGAAAAATAGGCGATTTTTTTTATAGAAAATTAGTTTAAAATATAAATACTATCGTTATTACTGTAAGCCATTAATTTAGGTGCCTTTAGTAAAAATGTTTAAAAGAAGAGAAAATATTTTATCCCAGAATAGTAAATAATCTACTTATATTTATTTTGTGGTATTATCGATTTTTTGCTTTATTGTAATCGAAATTTATTTGACTCATAATAGGCTATCAAAAATTTAATAGAAAATATGATATAAAGTAGTAACTTAAACATATTATTTTTTCATTTATACTAGTATTTTTATTATAATTATTTATTATTTATATTAAAATATAAAATGTATTTTATTGTAATTATAAATTTATAAAATCATTCTATATAATTTTTATCAAAATTCACAAAAAGCGAGTAATTCATAATCCGCTTTAATTAATATTTCTATTTTTTCAAATCATTTGATTTATTAATTAAAATATATAATAAAAACATATGGGTAATAATATGAGCAGTGTTTTTAAATTTTGAGATTCACACATTCATGAGATCTGAGAATCGCGTAAGTGAAACCAAGCTTTACTAGAAAAATAGAGACCCAGGAGAACATAAATTTCAACATGAAAAGAACGACGAGTCCGGTGGCAGTAATTTACTCGCGTTCTCTTGTTGACCTCAATATTCATTGAAACACTCTCTCTAGCGCTGTCTTGAAGAAATTGGAAGAAAGTGTATTTTTATCAACTTCTTTATTATTTCTTCTGTCTTCAAAGTTTTAAATCTTTTGATTTGTGGTGCATATTTCGAAAATAAATTTTATTCGAAAACTGTTGATTCAATTTTTTAGTTCAATAAATCTATTTTATGTCAGTATTTGTGTATTCTTTTACTTATCTTCAAGAGAAATTGAAATTTTCCAAGTTTAATATTACTATTTATAATTTTAAATTCATTTAAATAGAAACATATTAATAATTAAAACTACATTTTTAATTCCTTTCTTTAAAATTAATACTGATCATAAAATATTACACAAATAAATGGTATCATAATTAGAAGATGAAACATGAAATATGTTTTCATATAAATACAGTACATATTTTATTTTTCATTTTACTTAATTATATCTACATTGTACATATGTACGTATGTACTTAAGTATATTACTTACAAGCAGGTAACCCTGATATCTTTCGTTCAATTACAATAAAATGTGGTAAATGTAACTGCAATGTTTAAGATATTACTTTGTATAATCTTAACCCTCGTCTAGATAAATGAAATAGAATATAGACAAAGGGTCTCATGGCTTGTTTGTTGGCCAATTTTCACAACTCGGGTCGACGAATATTCATTCACGTTCAGGCAACGTCGACAAAACATTCAACGTCAATTATGTCAGTATGACCTATATCGACAATTTGATTGTTATTGCCACATGTGTACATAATAATAATTCAGACGGAAACACGTCAGCGTAATTGTTTATATTTTTGTGTGTGTGTGTATGTATGTACATATATATATATATAAGTTTTAGGAGGGGTTTCATCCCCACTGTATAGAGAGAAGTTGATGATGATTTGATTACAGACACACACTCACATACATACATACATACATACATACATACATAAATATATATATATATATATATATATATATATATATGTATATATAATTGAGGAGGATTTAGAAAGTAAATTCCATTCAACTTTAAATCAATTAAACACAAATTTTTAATTATCGTTAAATTAAGTATATTTTCAGTTAATTTTTGATAATTATTTTTGGAATTAAAATCTTTATCACATTTGAAAGTATTAAAGCATTTTTGGTACTATTTGTTTATTGTATGTATTTATTGAGAGATTGAAAAAAAGTTATATAACGCTGTTTAAAATCAACAATGACTAAATATTCTTTATTTAATTCAAAAGTTCTGTTTTAACTTAATATTTAAGATTTTGTAAAGCATGAAATTATAATATAGGTAATGAGAAAATAGGATTTATTTTTATCTTTTTTCAGAAAAGACGTTTTATTACTTCGCATATAAATTTTAAATGAATGTATATGAAAAAGTATATTATAAAATGTTAAGTATTGTTTTTATGTACAAGAGAAAGTTGATTTTCTCTTTTCATTTTATTTTGAGATGCAACGAATGAAAATTTTTAAATTATATTCTTTTTCGAAGAACAATGGCAAGTATTTCAATAGTGTTTAGAAATTCACTTGAATATTGAACTAAATAAATACTATTACATCTAAAGATACACTTATTGTAAGACGTGTAAATCTGTAAACACGTTCGAATCCTAAGTTACGTGACTTGAATGTACTTCATTAATGAACAAATATTACCATTTGCACCCACATACCCTACGGAAATTATTTGTTTAAAATGTAATATACAGTGTGTATATATATATATATATACACATATATATTCTGATATTCATTATTAGTATATGTAATGTTCATTATTTTCTGCTTTTGATTATCCTCTAAATGATGAAAATTTCTCCTAATTTTAATTATCTGATTATACAATTTTTAATGAATAATTTATAAAACCATTTGTGTGTATATATATATATATATATATATATATATATAGAGAGAGAGAGAGAGAGAGAGAGAGAGAGAGAACACAATTCATTGAATTTATTTTTAAAAATATATTTTTTTTAATTAGCATTATTGACAAATATTTGTTACAATAATATCAATATTTTTTCCTTATTAATTTTGTCATACAATTCCAACCTAAAAATCTACCATAATATTTTAAGTTGATATTAAGTTGCTATTGACTTTAATTAATTTATTTAGATTTCATATGAGTAATTTTCAAAAATGTCACATTATTTTTCGTACGATTAAGAATTTTTCTAATATTATTTTCATTTCTTTTCAGAATACGTAGAATTTTTTTGTAATATCTTTTCAAAATCAGCTTTTACTTGTCAGTCAATGTTAGAACATACAGACGAGAAAATAAAATTTTCAAAGTTACATATTAGGATTGAGAAGTAGAAGTCAAGAGTAAACACTATTAACGTCTACTTCAACTTTTTCTATTTTTATTATCTATTTAACAATATATTTTATCTTTTGTACTATCTACTATGTTCAAAGAAAAAAGTTTCAATGCAAGAGAATACTTTATTTATTCCATAGATTTAATTACATTTTCTTAAACATGTCATATTTTTTTAATATGAATTAATACCAAAGAGTTTTCATCTTGATATTTTTTTCTTCGGTGATATTAAATTCATTCGATTTTTATTTCTTTGTATGTTAGATTATATCTTTCGTAAAATATATTCAGGTAGTATAATTAGGATATGGAAATATATACTGTTTTTATTTATAAGAATTTATAGTAATTCTTTTTATTTTAAAAAAATAGCTTATATTTTATTTAAAAATATTTCATGCTTGAAAATGAAAATATAAAATAATTTTATCAATTATCTATTTGTTAAGTTTTTACCAATTATTTATCTATGGATTCATGAATAAAAAAATCATATTAGAGTCAAACTTATTTAACATTATTGAAATTCTATTAAAATCTCCAATTTATATTATTATTGTTTAAAATGTAAAAATATAAAATTTCAATTAAAATTTATAATCACTAAAAACAATACTATTTATTCTACATAATAATAACTTGAATAACACAGTATTGACGTTGGTCAATGATAACAAATTATAAATTACAATACATCATATGTTTTAGATTCAAAAATATTTTAATTCTGAAAATTCTCTTGTGGTCATTTTACAGAAATTGAAAAATTTCCATGAAAATTGAGAATTATCCCATATTTTATGGCATATATATATATATATATATATATATATATATATATATATATACAGAGAGAGACAGAAACATATTATACAAATCAAAATGACATTGCTGTCGCATTCAACTTTATTAGAGTTAGTTGCATAAGCGCAATGCGCAATTCTATCTAATTTATGCATATATACAATAAACATATACACACATAAATATACAACTAAATACATTCTCATACCTATATATATATATATATATATATATATATATATATATATATATATAAGGATAGATATATAGATAAAGGCAATCATCCATATATTGACCTGTTTGACCCTGTACAAATCAATAATGCCCGTCAGTTATCCGGGATTAGCTCGGTCCGTGATATGTGTATGCTATAATTTAATGGAATTTAATATATTTATCAGTTCTAAAAGATTTGTACACATGCCAAAAATAATTTAAAATTACATATGTAATTTATTTTTAATGATTTGTATAATAAATGTTTAACATTACTCTTGAATTTGTGTTTTATATATGAATTAAAATTCCACATATTTAACTATATTTTATTGTGATAAATAAATTACATAGGTGGTTGAAAATATTATTTCATTTCATGTAAATGAAATTTTGGTACTATTAGTTGCAATCATTTTCTTTTAAAAATATTACAGATAGGAAACTGGAACGTAATTCCAAAAAGTAGGTCAGTAAACCAATATGCTTCGATTTGTAGTTAATCATTTGTATGAAAATTCGATATTGTAGAAGTTTGTTAATCTTTTACTTGTACTTAAATATTTACATATCTAAAATAATTTAATGAAAACTTTATAATTTTTAAATAATACCATTTTTTTATTTAATAATTTTTATTATTATCGTTAATTTCGATTTTCAACTTAAAGCCAAAATTTATTTATATTTACTTAAAATAAAATAGTATATATATATATATATATATATATAATTATATATATATATATATTATATACTTAATAGAACGATCAAAATGAAACTAAAAAGTTTAAACATACATTTACTTGCCTACTGTCATTTACGGTTTTTCAAAATACGATTTCAAATAGAAATAAATTAGATTTTCTCATTTTGGTCACTCTATGGTATAGAAAAATTATTTAATAATTGAAAGTAACTATAAAAAATTAAGTAGAAATATTTTTTTAATTTTTAAAACAATACATTTATTTATTCTTCATTTTGGTACTCAGTTACTGATAGACTAACACAAATTAATTTTCATAAAATTATCTAAAAATTTCTTTTTGATCACTTTTTTCATAAATGCGTTTCATCAAAAATACTTTTTATTTTTATTAATGCTCAATTTTAACAATTCTGGCATGTCTATTAAAATGTTTATTAGCAAATAAATTAATAATCAATAATGATTGGAACACTTTTATAAAATCTTACAGTATTGAGGCAAATATGTGTTTTATTTTCTATGAAAGACATTATTTCTTCAAAAATAAAAATTCATAAGTAAATTTAGTTCATTGGTGACACCTGAAATCAGTCTTATAGATGACCATTTCTATTTCCATAATTTTTTTAAATTTTACTCACGATTAAAAATTTAATTTTTGGTAAAATTATATAATTAATGATTGATTTTATTAAATTATTATTTTTTGTATAATGTAATACTTTATAAAATATTTTTATTTTATAAAAGCCATAAAATATATTTTATTAATTCTATTTTTTAAAAAATCATATTTTCTTGCATATTTAAATAGCTATTAACTGAGTGATAAAAAAAGTACAATACAATCTATATCTGTAGATATTCAAAGGTAATTACTTGTCCACTGTTTAAAATTTCAATTACAAGAATTAATTTATATGCATTAAACAATTATTTAACCTTAATACTACTTTTTCTTCTGATGATTATTTTCATAGTTTTACTGAAACATCTTCGTAATAATTAGATTTTATTCGTTTCGTTCGCATTTTTGTCGTTTTTGCTGCAAAAGGTCGACGAAAACATTTATCATTATCTACTTCTTTACTGTCACTGAAACTTTTATTTCGATAAAATAGTCTAGTATAAAAACAAATATGTTCATAAACCTTTTTTCAGAAATAAAAAGTTTTAGTGTAATTTTTTCAATATATCAGAAAATATAATGTTATTATGATTGATAGAAATTTCAAATTTTTGTAAAAAAATAATATCAGATAACTAACATTTTATTAGTTTTTTTTAAAAAAAATTATTGTCGAAATAATCTATAAATTATTTACAATGTTATACATTTTATATAATTTTTTTATTATTCCATATTTGTTTCTATATTGTTTTTCCTTTTTTTAGATATGAAATGTAAGAAAAATATTTCAGTATGAATTTATATAAATTATTTAACTGAAAATATATTAGTAATTATTTAATTAATCAAAGAATTAAAATTTATGTTTAGTAATAAAATATTTATTAATATTTTAGATTTACTATAGAAAAATTTAATTGAATTCTATTTGTGGAATGAATATTGGATTTTTTTTAATATGCCATTTATTTACAAAAATATTTTTACTACCAGATAAGATACAATTTATTTTCTTGTGCAGTACATAAACCTATATATATATATATATATATATATATATATATATATATATATATATATATATATATATATATATAATACACAGTAGGAAGTATAAAAAATACAGAATGCAGAAACTATTGAAATAAGTCGTAAATAAATGAATATACATCTTTTATTGTTTCTTTTACAAAATCTAATAATTTACCAGCCAATGGATTAAGATATACAGCGACAACAGGCAGAAAACTCCATTACCAATAATAGATAAAGTCTATCCCTCCAAGCAGGAAGTATATAAAAAAAACTTGTCCTACGACAAGAAAAGTTTTATTGCAGTTTTATAGCGTGCCATATATATTCTGTGCGGGGCGACGGTTTTCGGTCGCCGCCGGCTGTGGCTGACTTCCGCGACTCCGCGAGTTCCGTTCCAGGTGATTAACTTCCAGATGCTCTCATACCTACTTGTTGAGTCTCTTTCGGTCTGCTGCGGCTACATCTTTCGTATTATGTGCGTTGCGTATCGATGAATTATAACGCTCAGACAATTCGATGCGTTTACGCTTGACCGGAGTTATTTAACGAGGGAGTTTCGGATATTAATCAGTACTTGACCATATAGCTGTTTCGCTTTGTATGTTTACATTTTTTTTAAAAAAAAGTTTGTTCATCGTTTAGCGATAAATAATGCGTTATTTTCACATAGGCATTTTTTGTTACATTTGATACAAGTAAATAAAATATATCTAGATTTTTTTAAAAAAATCTATTACTTTCTCACCGTATGCAATTTATTTGAATTATTTTTTTCATTTCATTTTTTTTATTTATTTTAACTATATAATAAATTAACAATATTTACTTTCTTCATAACTATACCCTTAAAAAAGTCGATAATCAAAAATAATAAATGATTGAAATGCATGGAAATAAAATTCATTAAAATATTATTTCCAATTCAAAGTTCATGAAAAGTAGTATATAGAATGATTCAATGGTATAAATTTAGAAATTTTATTGAAATAGCATCACGTTCAATTCGGTTCTATAAAAATGCGTAAGAATGTGCTAATTAAAATATAGATGTCATAAATTAAATGCGTGTATAAGTAAGCGAATATTTACAATACTAGAACATATGTATTGAAATTCTTGAAAAAATGCAAATGAACAATAATAAAATTTTTTAATATACATTTATATTATTAAAAATGACTACTATATATACAAATATATATATATGTACATAAATTATTCATTAATTTTTTTAAAAAATATTGAATGAGAAAGAAATTTCATTACAATTATCTTTAATAAAAAATAAAATCAATTTCATTAAATTTTATTTCGATTATCATGTGTGGGATTTATTTACATATTATTATGTATATACAAATAATATGTATGTGTGTCTGAATATATATATATATATATATATATATATATATAGTTTAAAAAATAAAATTATTTTTTTTATTACAAATTACTAAAAATATTGATTAAAAACATTAAATATGAGCTCTTATCTATTTTACCCCTAGTAACTAAAAATATTTCCTGTATTGAATTAAAATCAGTAAAAAATATTTCCTATTAATAAAAGAAAATCATGTATATAAAATATTTCCAAAGATAAGATCACATTTTATTTTAAATCTCTTAAAATTCAAATAGAGTTAATTTTTGAAATACTGGAAAATTTACTTAATACAACATATTATTTTTTGAACAAAATTTCTTTATATAAGAATTGAAAGAAAGTCACAATATCATATTAAAACTTAAAAAAAATCAATTAGTATTGATTAATCACTATAAAATTGTATTTCTTCACAATTACGTCTGAATTTTTGTTACAAGAATGACTGTCAGGAAATTAAAACAACTAGAGTACAAAGTTTCTTTGCTTTTATCTTCTTCATCTGATTTATTCAAACTAATGATTTTTCCTTAAGTAATTTTTTTACGAAATGAAAAATCATGTATGTAATATTAAAAATTTTATCAAAAAAATCATAAAAGATTTTTTTAAAAAATCACTTATTTAATTTTGATCCATAAATTTGTTATGTGCTTAGAATGAATTCATTTATTTGAAATTTCATTAATTGAATTTCTGGAATTATTTAAATAAATATATTTTTTTATCTTATAAAGTATTTAGGCTAAATTCTATATAATTTGAATGTCAAAAATATAATTTTTTGTAGTTAATGAAAATTGTCTCTGTTTTTATATTTAATTATAATTAAAAAAAAATATCATAAAAAGGTCCAAATACAGAAAATTAATGAAAATGAATATATATATATATATATATATATATATATATATATATAACAATACGAGAAAAACAGGTAGGTTCATGAAAGAATACAGAAGAAATATCACAAAGATAATAAAATTTTACCGTTAGTATCGAATAAAAACTGTCGCAGTATATTCTGAAACATGTAAAATGAAACAGGCTATATAGACTTAACAACCGTGACGTGGAGATCAACCTCATCTGAAATTAAACTAGGTGTGACACGATTCTACTCAAGATCACGTTCCGTAGCTAACAACGAACTTCAACCAAAATTAACTAAACTGAATATTGTCAACTTTGTTTTAATTAATGCTATATTCAAATACACAATTATATCTTATATTGTAATGTGTTATTGGAACAAAATTTTCACATTACATTAGACATTAATGACGCATGGTTTGTTTGAATTTTAAGTGACGTCTAAATAAATTGGCAGAAATCTTATTTCTATACAAATTTATTTTGATATTAAATTTATTTCAATTATTTATCTCCTGTTTACTTTAAAAAAAATATTCAATTTAATTTTATTTAAATATTTTTTTCTAAACTGAGAATTCGGATCCTTTATTTTTTTAATATAGTACAATTTTTATTTCATTTAAATTATTAAATATTTCATAAAATTCATTGGTATTTTTTCAGAAAAAAAATAAAACCAGTTAACAATGATTTTATATATTTACAAATACAATATTCTACACTAAAGCAACGGAAGTAATCTTTCGTTTTGCAATTCGTTTTCAGTTAGCAAAATTTTCTGTTCATATTTTATTTTTAAATATTTAAACAGTATATTGTTATATTTCAGTTGGTTTAATAATATTTTTAAGAACGTATTCTACAATTTCTCATTTAATTTTAATTTCATATATTTTAGTGGTTTTTATACACACAACCACACAGTAAAATATCATATAAAATTTAAAACCTCTTCTTCTATATGAAATTGCTTATATATATATATATATATATATATATATATGTAAACAGTTTTATACTACAAAATAAAGTTTATATTTCATGTTACATATATATAAATATGTATGTGTGCGTATGTATATTATATTTCAACTATACAATATATCGTTTATACAATCTTTTTATGATTCTTCTTATATTTTTCGTAAAAAAATCATTTATCTATTATTCAATTTCTATTATTAAATTATTTTATGTCAAATTCAATTCAAAATTTAATTTTTATTTTATTTCAACAACTAATTATTTCTACAGAACTTTTATTTTCCTCCAATCTTATTATTATTCTTAATATACAACTTTCAATCTATATTGAATAAATTTGCTGAATTATTTTAACATTCAGAAACCATATTCGATTTCTGTGAATAAAAGCTATTAGAATACGTTGATCGAAAACTTTTCTCGTTAAATAAAAAATGCATGATAAATATTAATATAAATCCAAAACATTTATAATATTTATTTGTATTTGAAATTTCTATATTTTGAAAGTTCAAATATTTTAGTAATATATTAATTAATTTTTATGGTTAAAAATATATTATATATATATATATATATATATATATATATACACACTTACATAATACATTGTAAATTTTTATCAAATTTAAATGTTAATTTGAAGTGATAGTATATTTCTTTTACAATAATATTTATATATATAAAATTATTTCTGTAACATAATCTCTTGGTGTTTTGAATAATTTTGTACTGGCGTTACATGAAAAAGTCGTGCTTTCTACGACAATTTGCGCTTTCATTTTAAATTCAACCTGACGTAACGATGTCTGGTGGAAGCGCCGGTTAGGTCCTAAGTGTGTCGTTGACACACAAAATGTACATAGCTAAGTGAAGCGACTGACTTGCAAAACTGCTTGTAGAAATATGAATTGCAGACGAGTAAGTTTTTACTTTAAAAAATCATAAATAATTAAATTGTCCGTTTCATTACGAATTTTCAACCTTGATATATTCTAAGATATTCTCTTTATTTATTTAATTAACGTTAAGAAATTCAAACTCGAATGGTATATATTTTTATTTATTTGTTTAAACTTTTCTAAACCCTATATTTCATACTCAATATATAGGGTTATTCAAATGTGGCGCCTAGATTTGTGTTTTATTAAAAAGAAAAAAAATAAACTACACACATGTTTTCCTATGCACCACCCTATACACATATTTCTTTTTAATAATCATCACATTTGGATGACCCTATATACATGGTTAATTTTCTCAATAAAAAAATAATTTTATTTTAATATTATTGATGAAAAGTATGTTTTAAAAAAATTTGATAGACTTTAAAATTTATTCAGGAACAGACCTTTTTTTATATCAGTACAGATGATTTTTTTGCATATTAAAAAATGAATTTAAATAATCAATGTTTAGTATTGTAGATTTAAATTTTAGTTTATGTTTGTATAATAAATTTAACAACACTGTATTTACTTTTACTTTGAATAAATAGTTTCAGTTTAAATATTCTTTACCCACATTCTAAAACTAATGGAATTTCCATCAAAATTTATATAAGCGGTATTTAAACATTATCACATTTTATGTTTATTTAAATAACAAACAATTATTATAAATTGTTTATAATTTAATTGGGATTTTATAAACTATACTAATAAAAAATATTAAACACATTGTTATATTTAAAATAATAAATGATATAATTTGTTGTCTAATACTTTTAAAATTCTATAATATTTAAAATTATTTTTTTCTTAATATTTTTTTTATATCATTATTAAGATAAAGTACACCAATATTTTCCAGTTATTATAATTTTAGTGTAACTTATACATATATATATATATATATATATATATATATATATATATATATATATATATATATATTTATATATCAAATAACAAAAAGAGTCTAAAAACTTAAATATGTTTATAAAAATCCAGAGACATGAAATAATGAGATTGTTTGTGAATATTTTAAAACAAAATCAAAAATTAATTTAAAAAAATATTACTTCTCTAGCAGTTCATTTAAGCTTTCTGTAAATATGAAATTCGATCAGAGTATATAAAATAAGAGTAAGAAAAAATATATTTAACGCAAAGCAGCACAAGTTATTTACTCTGTAGTCTTCGCAAATAATTCAATTTAAATCTCATCAGAAGGCGTGTTATGTTCACGTCCGCTCCGAGAACCTATTTTTATCTTCAATTTTCCATCTTCTTAGTATATTTTTTTAAATTGTTTCTTTGAAATCGATTGTAACAAGAGACATATACAACGCATATAAAAAGTGCAAATAATATCGATAACAATGGCCGCAGGCAATTTCGACATTTTTTATGGCACACTTTTTTTTATTAGGTATTGTAATTGGATTTTTAAAATAACATTTCATTGTTGTATCGTGAATTATAAATTAAATTTCTCATATATTACAGTTATTAATTTTTTTATCAATTTTCTTACACGTATAATATAAACATATTTTGTTTGTATTCACTTTTATAGAATTATTATTTTCTTAACCTAATTCCAATAAATATATTTTTTTAAATATTAAATTGCTTATATATATACAATTGTGTGTATGACAGTGTGTGTGTGTCAAATCAATTTATTTTGAAATACAGTATAATTATACAATTACAAGTATATTTATGTAGAAGATTTATTTAATTAAAATTATAACTTCGTCTAGTGAATACTCTTAATTTGGGATTAAGAAGAGGATTATTATTTATTGGAATCCTTATCAACACGTTTTGTATTCTGAGAAAAATGTTATTATCATTATAAAAGATATATTGTTCTCGAAAATAATTCTGTATTACAAAATACAAACATTTTAAATAATTTATTTTTAATTTAAATGTTAAAAGAAATAATCTTATTTCTATACATTTTTTTAAAAAAATACTACATTTTTAATTAGTAAATTAAATTACAAGTAGATATAAAAAAGTTTCAATACGTCGTTGTTTCAATACGTCATAAATCTTTAATATTCAGAATAAAAAATATTTTTAACAAAATATTTTATTGAAAATGACATTGATTTTTACTTTCATTGATTTAATAATATTTTGTCTAAAAATAATTTTAGTTATGTGTGAATATCTCTAATTGCTCTAAAACTTACGTTAAACAGCTTAAATAATTTAAGTGTCTTAAATTGATATAAGCTGCTCTAACTGTACAATTTCGAAAACGTGTGAATACAATCTCAAAGTTTAATTTAGAATAGCTATTGCTTTAGGGATGTTTGTAATACGAATCAAATTATCTTTGTTTTGATGTTGTAAACCGTGGAATTTCTACTCATTTTACTATTAGTACAACAATGTATATATATTATATATTTAATTATATATATATATATTCAATTAAATATTAAATTATATAGAGCCTTTGTAACTACTAGTTGATAACACGTATTTATTTTTTCATAAAAATTAAATAATTGATAATAAACTAATCAAATATACAATAAACTAATATTTTAAACTTTATCATCAATAAGTAATTTAAAAAATATACTTTTATTATGTTTTTACTTCTTTCTACAACTTATCAAGTATGTAATGTCTTAAATAAATAAATTTGTATAGTATTTATTTCTTACGTTACTAATTTATACGTTTTTCAATGCAAACCAATCATTAATTAAGTAAAAACATGTTTGTGTATATATATTAACAAAAATATAGTATTTAAGTTGATTTGTTAATGAACTTTGATTGAAAAAGTAATTGAAAAAATATCAATTTTTATCAAATACAAATCAATTAAGAAAAATAGTTTTAATTGAATCCATTCTTTTAGTAACGTAATAATTATACAGAATCCTTCCATAATCTTTCGGTAAACCTCGTTGATTATAATGGGCACATTAAATCCAGATTGTAGTATGTAACATCTGGCAGCCGTAACATGAAAATGGATAATGTAAATTATGTTAGCCAACATAAATCAATACTGGAATATTGTGTTGATTAACATTACAAACATTAGAATTGCATATCAGTGTTAAATTAAAACAAGAATTTAATTAATACTGCATGTTTTTCCATATTTTTAATCAATGTCAATCATATATGTTCACTATTAAAAATAAATATAAATATAGTTTAATAATAAAATGCACCATTAATTATTATTAATTTTATTTAAATTGAACATTTTGAAACTGAATTTTTAAAAAATATATTTGAGCTTCAATTTAATTCTAAATAAGTTTATTTGAAACGTGATTTCTATATTATTAAATAAAATAGATTTTAATTTTTTCTACACAACTAATTTTTATCGATTTTAATTATGTTAACTAAGAAATTATTTCTTCATTATTAGCACGTAATGTTTATTTACCGTCTTTATTTATATTGATAAAATTAAGACTTTATGTTAAAATATAGTACAGTACTCGTAAATGAAATTTACATTCAATTATATACTGATTTTTTATATAATTATTTAATTTAGTAATTTTTATTTTTTTAAAAATATATTATTACTTACTTACTTTTCCTTAATGTTGAATAAAATTTGTTTTATTTCTTTTTTTACCAATCAAATAAATTATTAAAGTTAGTTATTAAAAAAAATATTATTTAATTATAAAAATTAATATTCAATTATAAAAAAATAAAATTAATCTCCATTATTATGAAAATCAATGTTAAATAAAATGTAATTTATTCTATTATTATATTAACAAGAAATACACGACGAGATATGCGGAATGATCGGAAGATTATTTGAATTAAAACAAATTAATATAATAATGTAATATATAATCCTTGTATATTATACTTCAATGTAAAATCTATGAAAGGTACTAAATTATAAAGAGATAAATAATGAGATGGTGTAACGATTCATTATTCGCACAATTCAGTTTGTTTGAAATTTGTCAAAGAGATGTAAACAATACATTTAATAAAACAATGTATTTGATTTATTGACTACGGTTTCCATTTGTATTAAAAAATATAATGCACAGATTTGATTGGAAATTTTGATATATTTCTTTTTCTCACACACACACATACACACACTTATATATATATATATATATAAATGTGTGTGTATCTTTAAATATGATATATTTATTCATTATACTTGTATATGAAATATATCTAACTGAAAAAATAAAAAAAATACATTATTATCATATCGATTCATTTTACAGATTAATTATTATTAACTTATAATAACATGAACTTATTTATTTTTATATCTTTTAACTTTTCTCTAGTATGAATCACTACACATTTTGTATAGGAAAATATCAGATAAAACTTCTTCAGGATATACCCAAGTACTTTTAACATATTTTACAAGTGTTCACTTGAGATTGTATAAAAATATCTTAACAAAACAAAATAGTTTTAGTTTTAAAATAAAAACGAAATACAATTCCTTATATACAAGATATAAAAACATATATATATTGAATACATTTTTGCAATATATATTATTGATATTAAATTTATTAAATATAATATTTTCATTTTAGAGGTCATATTAATGATTTCATAAAAAAGAACTTTTCCACTTTTGTTTCATGAAAAACTGTTTGATGAAATAGTTAATTATAATAAAATAATAATTCTATATGCTCTACAAATATATATATATATATATATATATATATAATGTATATATGTATATATACAATATATATATATATCCACAGAAACTTGTACAATGTCAGAAAACGAACAGAAAAAGTTATAGCCATAAGTTTCTTGAAAAAAATTGTCCAGCTGGCAGCAAACAACCCTATTTCATTATTCGTTCATGACAATTCACATTCTTTTGTTTTCCATCTGTCACATGAGTCTTGTATTCATTTACCCTGGTTGCCCGGGAAACAGTCTGGTTCAATGGTACTTGAGAGTTCTATGACAATGAGTGGCAATGCAGTATGCCGTCAATAGACGATATACTAGTATATTGTTTCATATTATGTATATATGTATGTATATGTAATATATTTATACATACATCTAGAACATACACAAGTTATTTCTCTCTCTCTCTTTCTCTCTCTCTCTCTCAAACACACACACATATATTTATATATATATAGATTAACACTAAACCTACCGAAATTTCATGTATACCTATTTCTACCATTTTGGACAACAGTTCATTGTCTTAGAATCGCAAAACGTGTTTTTGTTGATGTAAGTATATCCCCGTTCATTTATTCACTGCTGTGCCTCTCATTGAAGTCACATGTTCTATCAGCCAAATAAGCTGCCCTTCCCGGAAACTGCTCGTCGATCTTGATCCCGCAAGCGGAAACATGATCGAGTACTCTTCTGAGCAGAGTTCTTTCGAACACTTTGCTCAGGTTGGAGAGCAATGTGATAGGTCGATAGTTCACGGCAAATCTCAAAGGCTTGATAATCTTCGGAATCGTAATTATTTTGCCAAATTTTCAGTTTTAGGGGGAATGCTTCGTCTGAATGATCGCGTTAGAAATGTTCAAAAGGACAATCCTGTCGTTTTCATTGTTTTTGTCACCTGTCACTCTTATCTCTTCTAATTTGCAAATGGCCCCTGTGACGTCAGCAGGGGGCAAAAATAAGGGTAGTGACCAGTCGGCATGGCAACAAACAATTAATATTATATATATATATATATATATATATATATATATATATATTAATATATATATACAATTAATGTAATATATAATATATATATATATATATATATATATATATATATATATATATATATATATATATATATATATATATATATATAATATAGATGCAAATGGCCGCTGTGACGTCATCAGGGGGTCAAGAAGTAAGGGGAGTGGCCAGTTAGCATGGAAACACACACAATTCAAATTATATATATATATATATATATATATATATATATATATATATATATATTTAAACATACTCAATTTTTTATAATATTTATACAATAGAAAATAACTAATATCTTGTTCATTTTCCCTATCTTCCATATTTTTCCATAGAACTCATGCCTGTAAAAATGTCCTATAAATAACCTTAATTTTTCATTATAGTTTTTTATAAACTTCTATTTTCTCCACCATTTCTTTAGAACATTTTCATTTGTCATATTTGCATTTTAAAGAATTTATTGTATTTTAATTCGATACTGCATTTTAAATACCTCTAATTAATTTTTCTCGCATTTTGTGACATTTTTTGAGTCATAAATGTTCACATTCCATACATAGTACTTTATAACCGATTTTTAAATCTTCACTGTTAAATCATTCGATGTAAACAGCATCTTATTTTTAAAAACTGTTTTTGTCTGAGCAATCAGCTCTTTATGTTCATCAAACAACTCTTATCTACTGAAATTTTGTTTTTTAGATAAATATGTTAAGATGGTATCCATTATTTGTGAGGCTTTTTGTATTCTTTATATATATATATATATATATATATATATATATATATATTAGGTTGTCAAATATCTCCCTTCCGCCTTTTTGTCTTTTGAATTTCGCAGCTATGTAAAAAAAAAAAAAAAGCGGAAGGGAGATACTTGACAACATAATATATATATATATTATATATATATATATATATATATATATATATATACATTCATACATATACAAATACATATGTGTGTGTATACGTTTTTATTTAAAAACGAAGATCAATTATTTATAATTAACAAATTATATTTAATTATTAAAATTTATCATTAAATTTAATTTATGAATAATGCGACATCAAGAACACCACAATAATTTGTGTTAACAATTATTCCACATTAATATTACACATTGTAATTCTTAATGGTTTCTGTTTATTGCGATTATGTGATATATTTATAGTCTAAGCTATTTTCCTTAAATTCTTGTCTATATAAATGTCTCTGTATAATTATGTGTATTATATATATATATATATATATATATATATATATATAAGGGGGGGGGAGATTAAGAGAACAAAGTAAAATTACTATTTGACCTAAAATAAAATTATTGAATATAAACAAAATATCAATGAGATAAAATCTACTTTATTATGATATGTTGAAAATATTTTTTTCTTAAATGTTTGTTACTTTTAAATTGAAATTCATTAAATTTCAAAAATTATTTGATTAAAAATATATAATGATATAATTTGATATAAAATAAAATTATGTGATTTTCAAAATTCTAATTATTTATTAATATACTAAAAATGTTTATTTTGTTAGGAATATCATTTTGATGATTTTTATATTTAAAAAAACGATGAAAAAAGATTCCCTATACGAAATATTAAATGCAATAACGTAGATTAATCATTATTTCTTATAAAGCTAAATATGTTTTCATAATTTTTATAAATATTTTTTCTCTATGTTACATTTTAATATATATTAGTAATGTACAGTAGAATAATGATATGAATAATATAATTTTTAATATACGTTTCATTATGTATAAATAAATACAATTTAAAGGAAACATTTTTTTAAAAAACATCATAAAAGAACAATTATAGTTTTAATAATAAAATTTATTTGTACATTATAATATTTTATTTTTATAAATACATTCATATTCGTATGTATGTTAATTTACACATGTTATTAACAGTATGAAATAAAACCGTGCAAGTATAATGATATTTAACTTTCAAAAAAGCTACCATCCTATGTCAATAAAATATATACATTATTTTTTGTACGTACTTATGTATATATATTCATATATATTAATACATATAATTGTATCAAATAAAACTCTTTTATATTTATATATAACGAACAGGGGTGGAAATTATTATTATAAATTTAATTATAATCCTTTACTGCTAAAAAGTATATATATATATATATATATATATATATATATATAAATATTTGTTGAAAATTGTAGTGATAAAGAAATATTTTTGTACATAATCCCAGACGTAAAATTATTTCTTATTTATGAACATTTTTTTATTTTCACTGAAAATAATAACTAATTCTTGAATCTTTTTTGTTTAAATTTTTTACAAGTTTATATACTACATCCATTTCCTAAAGAATAACGACGGAAAGCAGCATGTATGAGACGTTGAAAGGAACACTGATTTTCGTAAAGATCACCTTGTAGGATATTCTAACGGAAATTACAGTGCCGATGGGTTTGCAGCATCTTTCATCTCGAAGATAAGGGTTCGATTTGGGATGACACTTTCACGAAATAGCGAAAATAGCGTGTACACGAGATCAAACATTACAATGTGATTTTATCTCTTATAAATGTTTCGTTCATCGGGGTGTTTTTAAATAGATGTCAGTTTTGAATGGTATTGTGTTTTGATCGATTTTAGTTATTTTTGATCGCAAATTTATTTGAAATAAAAACGAACAATTTGTAAATTGTTATTTAATTCTTTATCAATAATAATTATATATATATATATATATATATATAATTGGTATATAGTCTTATGTATATAATTACGTATATATTTATATAAATAAATGGAAACAATTTCTAATTTCCGAGTATCAGGAAAATTAATCAAATAAATTACTAAATCAATTTTTATATTTCCTCTACGTGAAAATATACTATACTGAACAACAAATGTTCATCCGTCTGATGTTCATTGTTTCGACCCTTTGCAATAAATCTAATTGATTCATTACCAGCTACTGCCGAGAACTGTGATACACTGCCTTTTGTAACTGAACAGGTATATATGACACAGATGATTCTCTTGTTGTTAACAGTTAAATTGTTTCATGAATCAATTTATTTCGGTATATATGTATATATAAAATACACACGCACACACATACATACACGCATATATATATATATATATATATATATATATATATATATATATCGTATATTAAAATTTATATCTCCATTTATACATATACTCATATAAACATATATGCATATAAAACTGAATGAGTTTACATTTCTATATTACTAGTACATATTTTTTTAAAGCTATACATACTTTTTAATCAAATAAAGTCTTGTATAAAAAGATAAAAAGTTTACACGGTTACATGTATCATAAAAATTAATGTCTACTTTCTAATTTATATTTTTATTTAAATATAAAAAATACTATCTTTTGATATGAATTTTTTATAAATAAATAAATGTTTCAGAATTCTGAGAATTATACCCAGTAAAAAATATTACATAGCATTTAATTAACTTATAATTTATTTTAATAATACCATTTAGAATAATACATTTTCTGTTCTAGATATAATTGTCTGAATACTGAAATACAAATTTAATAAAATTGATTAACAAATAACTATTGAATATTTTAATAAATTCTTAAAATATCATGCTAGAGATTTTGTTGTATCAAAAAAAATAGATATAGTGATTTCTAATTATAACCTGAAATATATTCAAAGATTCTTATATAGGTGGCCCAAATAAGTCTGGAAAATATTAAGAATAAAGGTAATAAATAACAGTAAGCAAGTAAATGTATTTGTAAACCATTCAGTCTTATTTGAGTCACTTATATATTGAAAAAAATAAAGATGAAAGAATATGCTAGCTGCTGAATTTAAATTTGAAATTCATTTCATACATTTTTATATTTAATTATTAAAAGGTAAAAAAATATGTACATTAACATTAAAAATATCAATGCATGGAAAAAAGTACTTCCAAATAATACAAATATTTTTTGGAAAACAGAAATATCGAACAATAATATTTTTTATTATTAAATTAAAACAAGTAGATTTTATAAAATTTAAAATAAATTGATCCTTTTTTTTACTAAAAAATTAGAATTAATAACATCAATGAGCTTACTAATTCACTTTATAAATATAATGAACTTGTTATTTATTTATATATAAAAATACAATATTATTTAGGAATTTTAATTATTTATAGATTTTCAAATTTATTGAAATTATTTGAAAAACATTTCTTTGTATATTTTTTTTAATTTTGATAA
Source organism: Neoneuromus ignobilis (assembly GCA_029203775.1). NCBI lineage: Eukaryota > Metazoa > Arthropoda > Insecta > Megaloptera > Corydalidae > Neoneuromus > Neoneuromus ignobilis. The sequence goes on along the minus strand of CP092091.1, from coordinate 13,944,078 downwards.
CTGCATGATTTTCAATTTTAGAAATATTGTCGATGAAGAATACAAAATTTCATTAATGAAATATTTCTCCTTTGTATCCCATCTTTGACCCACTTATCAAGGCATTTTCATTTACAAACCATTGTTATAATGCCATCCTTTGTTATGTTATATATGTATGTTAGCAGGATTGAATTTACCAGGCTAACGTTGCTTGTATTGATTTATGTAAATTGAATGATCTAGTGGTGTTCTTGAATGGTATCAACGCAGTTACTTCTTCAGTTGTACTAAAGGGCTCACTTTCATATACGAATATATTAAATTTTATTGTCAAGAAAATCTTAACTTTTATTTGATTTCAGCAACAAATATTACTTAATATTAGATTCTATAAAAATTTACGAATTTTATTTTTCGTTTCATGTTAAAAAAATTCATTGTCATTCTTAAATATGTGATATTTGATTCTTTTTCAATAAAATTAATTTTGAATTATATTAAATAAAAAGTATAATCTTTTTTAAATTTAATTCTTTCGATCGATGTACATTACGTTTGATAACTTTTTCAACATTAAGAAATAATTGTTGTATTTCTACTTTTAATTTGATAGGAAAACATTTAAGGTAAAAAGAGTTCATAGAGATATATTTTGATAAAATAAAATATTAGAAAATGAATTTGGAATATATTGAGTTTTCAATCTTTTAAAATAAATAAAAAACTCTTATAACATTAAATATGTAACGATTTTACATCTCTAATTACTATTTGTATGAATTAAGAATATTAATTTGAATAATATTATCTTTTAATATATACATCAAATTCTAATCTAATAATAAATTGATAGGTAATCTAAGCTAAAATCTCGATTACCAAATTTTCCTTCATTATGGTATAAAGTAAAATGAATTAATATATTAAAATAAATTAAATCGAGTACCACGAGCAAATAATACGACTAATACATATATGTATTTATCTGTTATCATATTTTAAATCCGGAAAAGATGTCTGTTGACATTGCTTCCATAATAATAATATAATAAACATAAAGACATAGAAAAACACATCTAATTATACAATTGGATGACGTTAATAAGATCGATAACATGATATAATGTGACAGTAGTTGTTCAATTTGTGATACTGGTATAATCGAGTCTAGACCCGAGTCTATCAAAACTTGCCTGTCTACCCTATTTCACACCCATTAGTCAGATTGGCGTACCGATCCCAACATATAGCTCAGTTAACGTCTCAAAACGTGCGTATAGTTGAATTTTAATCAGAGATAATGGGGGTTATGTGCCGTTGTTGAGAATTACTGAAGCATAATTTACAGGAAATCGATTGGATTCTTTTGGAGTGGATTTATATACATATATATATATATATATATATATATATATATATATATATATATATAAACAGTATTAGCATTTAAGTAATGACACCCAAATTCTTTTTCAAAAAATATTTTTCTATTGTTGAATGTAATTAATTAATTACAATATATATATATATATATATATATATATCTGTAATTCTAAATAAACTTAGTTGATGGTATTTTACTGCACGAACTATTTCCTGTTTATTTTCAATGCGATATACATCATTATTTCATATTTCGCTTTCAAAGTTTGAAAACAGTTTTAAAGTTCTTAATAGTGTACAGACTGTTTTAAAATCTAATAAGCCTCTGCTAAAGTGTTTTTGGTCTGACGATCTTGCAATTAAAACTATAATCAGTGCATGCAAAAAAATATAATAATATAAGTATAAAAATAGTAAGCTTATAATGGTAATTTTTTCCTAAAGAATTTTACAAAGTAAATATATATTTATATTAAAGATTTTCATTAAAATTAACGTACAAAAGAATTTTAAAAGTTTGGTAATTTGATAAAAATAATTATTATATCGTTTTTTATATTAATAATTTATTGAAATGAGTGAAAATATGTTTATAAGAATATAAATAACTCAGAATTATTTTTGGTACTTGTTACTTGTATTTTAAGTATTTTAAAGATAAAAATTTACAAAAAAAAATAATTCAACAAGAAAACAAGCACAAAAATCTCAATAGATTCATTTTTTATTTTAGTACTGTATTATTGATCGAAAGAATTAAATTTAAAAATTCAGTTTAAGAAAAATAATCGAATAATAAATATTGAACGATAATTAACGAATTTGTAAAATAAATATTGAACGATAATCAGTTTTTGTGTTTAAAGGACATAAATACCTATCTTTTTTAAAAAAATATATAACATCCTTGGACTTAAAAGTAACAGAATATTTATAAATAGACATGCATATACATAATATCTATATAGATAATAAAAAATAAAAAATGAATATTAAATAGAGATACGTTCAATAAAGACAACAAAAATATAAGAAGATTTATAAATAATTCACAATCAAAAAATAATCCAAATTTTATAATGTATCGTTTTAACAATTATGGTATAGTTATCGAAATGCACATCTGTGAATAAAGTGAAGAATATGTGATTATTGAATACAAAACTTCATGATATTGAGGGCGAGTTGTTCATTTATGTTAGTCAATAGATTTATTATAAGGAATAAATATAAGAATAATTTGTATGTTTTTATTTTGAAAATTATATAGAAAGGAATTTCTATCGAAATGATTATAAATAAATTAATAGTGATCAATAATAAATTATTGAACATTTCAATTAAAATTTTGTACTGTTTAGGATAATAATTCATTTTAATAATAGTGAATCTAACTATACCGCTAAACTATAATTATTAATAGATATTTTACATAATAAGTGATTTTGGTTATGTTATCGGTCACAAAGTACCGATTATAATACAAATACGTACTATAAATTGTGATACTATAGAATATAATCAAAATAAATTTATTATAGATAATATAATCTAAATATTAAATTTATTTCAATGTGAACTTTTCAATATATCCGTGATAGTATCTTTAAATAAGTTTAAAATAAAACGAAATAAATAAATCCGTTCTGAAATTTATTCGAATACAGTATAGAATTAAACAAAAATAAAACAACCAATTTTATTAATAATACATCGATACAATCGAAGTATTCACAAAAAAGCAATAGACACGTATAAAATGTAAGCTATGTACAAACTAGGGGAGTGAATTTTCTACTTGGAACGATTTTTTCCGACACAGCGTTTCGCGTGTTCTTTTGTTTTTGTCGCTTTTGAATTTATGCGACTGCTGTAGGAGTACTTTCATTTAGTTTCTCCCTGTCTTGTCTCAAAAAACTTCCCCTGCACTTCTCCACGGCTTGTACACAATAGTGCTCGAATGTTCGGCCAATAAGCTAGGCGAGCAGTACAAAACATCTATAGAAAAGTGTGCACATCCAACAACAAGCAGACAATCAGTTAGCATACTCAGCACTCCCGTAAAGTTGTGAACAAACTCTTTGGTTGCAGCGATGTTTGTGTAATTACGTGCAGACGCATGTTTGATATCAGTTTTTAATATAAAACAGTCGAATCATTTTTTTTGAAAAGGCTTATCGCGTATATATTACTGTTATATTTATCAACTTTTTATACATTCTTCCAATATCTTATTGAAATACACATTTTCAATACTACACGTTGTATTTCAAGATAATATAATAAAATATCCACAAAAAATATTAATAAAACTTAAAAACCTACTTTTATTCATATTTTCAATTCAGGACCAATGTATCTAAAAAGTATCTATTAGACATAAAAATTAAATACAATTAAAAAAAATTCCCTTTTATTTATAATTTTTATAAATAACAACACATTTTTTCAAATATAAAATACTTTTCTGTAATACGAGGGTTGTTAGATAAGTCCGTGTAAAAATAAAAACTGCTTCATTTTTTTGAATAAATCGTTTTTATTTTTCAACATAGTCTCCTTTTAGGCTTATACACTTCATCCAACGCTGCTCTAGTTTGTTGATCCCTTCCGAATAATAGGATTTGTCCAAGTCTGTAAAATAGTCATTCGTTCCTGCAATCACCTCCTCGTTCGAATAAAATCTTTTTCCCGCGAGCCATTTCTTCATATTAGGGAACAAATAATAGTCCGATGGAGCCAAGTCTGGAGAATAGGGGGGATGTGAAACGATTTAGAACCCTATTTCTATTAGTTTTGCGGCCACAACTGCTGAGATATGAGCTGGTGCGTTGTCGTGATGAAAGAGGACTTTTTTGTGGGCTAATCGGGGACGTTTTTCTTGCAACTCGGTTTTCAAACGATCCAATAACAATGAATAATATGCACCTGTAATGGTTTTACCCTTTTCCAAATAGTCGATAAAGATTATTCCTTGCGAATCCCAAAAGACAGTCGCCATAACCTTCCCGGCCGAAGGAATTGTCTTCGCCTTTTTCGGAGCAGATTCCCCCTTGATAACCCATTGTTTAGACTGCTCTTTGGTCTCAGGAGTGTAGTGATGTATCCATGTTTCATCTACAGTGATGAAACGACGCTTAAATTCCTGCGGATTTCGCTGAAACAGCTGCAAACCGTTGTTGCAACACTTCACACGACCTCGTTTTTGGTCGATCGCGGCACCCACCTGGCGAATAGCTTTTTCATGTCCAAATGTTAGTGCAGAATATTATGTACTCGTTCACACGAGATGCCTACTGCACTAGTAATCACACGCACTTTCACTCTTCTGTCATCCATCGCCATATCATGGATTTTATCAATGATTTCTGGAGTGGTGACCTCAACAGGGCGTCCAGAACGTTCAGCGTCTCTTGTGCTCATATGGCCACTCCGAAAATTTTGAAACCACTTATAAACCGCACTAATCGAAGGTGCAGAGTCACCATAATGTTTATCAAGCTTCTGTTTAGTCTCCTGAGGCGTTTTGCCTTTAATGAAGTAGTGTTTAATCAACACGCGAAATTCTTTTTCGTCCATTATTTGACAATCACTCGATTTCCTTGATTCCAATGATTGTCAAACACAAAGGAATAGACCGATATGGCTGAAACTTGATGTGTGTTCTTCCAAGAGGTGCTACTAATTAAAAATAACCTCGATATGCATCAGTGGTGCCATCTTTCTGAATTTACACGGATTTATCAAACGATCCTCGTAGAGTATTTATTGGTTGTTTTGGAACTGTGGCTGATTCACTTTACACAAATAAATTTTAACCTCAACACCACAATAATTTAAAGTGTTCAATAATCACTTATTGTTCACTTATTATTTATAATTATAGATTATATAATTATAAATAATAAGTGAACAATAAGTGATTATTGAACACTTTAAATTATTGTGGTGTTGGGGTTAAAATTCATTTGTGTAATGTAATAGAGTAATTCTTAAAAAAAGTAAATATACATTTCTAACGAGTTTATCATATTGCAATTTATTTATTATTACAAATTCAAGTTTTAATTATTTTAATATAATATTTTTCATATTTAATTATTTAAAAATCAAATTAATAAAAATGATTTTAAAATTAAACATACAATCATAAATAAGTGAATTAGTATTACTACTATTATTTAAAAACTTTAAATCTTCTAACAATCACCCTCTATCATGCGAAAAACTGCATTCGATCTCCGGTTAAAAAGTCTTTCAAGTTGGGATTTGAGCATGGGGGTTGACAATCTCATCTCATAAAATAAATACAAGAAAATTCCTACTAAGCTAGCATTGTCAGATAGGCCAAAGTCTTGAAAAAACTATAGTATCAAGAATGATGATTTTTTTAAAAAAAAAAATATCTGATTAAATTTATGCTATAACATATAACTTTATAAATTATTTATATTTATTCCAATTAAACTAAAAAATTTATAAAAAATATTTGGTAGTAATAAGAATTACTTATTACCTTAAAAATTCTATTTATTTAATCCACTATATTTGTATATCTCTTCCTAGTACGAATTCATGATAAATAATAATATAAATTGATGATAATCTTAATCCTTACTAAAAAGGTATGTTGTTTCTTTTTATAAAAACAACTAACATCTTTATTTATTTTTATAGTATCCTTATTTCTAAGAAATTACATTGATCAAATATCATCATGTTTTCATATAAATTAATTATTTTTCAAAATAACAAATAAATACTAATAAAATTACTAAAATTGATTAAATTACATGGAAATATATATTCTAGTAAGAAATTAATTTATTCTTAGAAATTCTATTCTGTTAAACAATTATAATTATTATAAAACCATTTGAAACCTTTTCAATTACATTAGTGCATTTGAATTCATGGAAAATTATTAACTATGTCTAGAGTTATAAGTAAGATATATGAAATATTTTTTTTAAAACATTAAAATAAATAAATTGTATAAAACTAATAAGATAACATAATTAATTATATATTTAATTAATTATTTATTATATAAGTAATAATTATTTTTTATGAAGGATTATTTTTATAGCTGTTTTTTTCTAAATAAAAATGTTTTTGATTTAATTTATTTTTTTAATTAAAAGGTAAGAAAATAATAAATACATATTTTCATATAGTAATGCTTTACACAGAAAACGATTATAGAATTTGTATTCAATAATAGAGACTTAAAAAAAATTCTGGTTTTATTAAATTATTTAAACCATTATTTCAATTGATAGTTAAATCTTAACATTATATAAAGCATGAAATTCAACTTTACAAAAATATAATAAGTAGAATATAATCCTTTATTTTAGATATATATATATATATATATATATATATATATATATATATATATAAAAGAATTTTCGTACGTTAGTAAGAAATTATAAACAACTAAATAACTTTCTTAAAAAAATATATACATTTTATAAAAAGTTTATTTAAAATAAACAACTTTAAACAAATGAAATTTAATGTAGAAAAGAAAACACCGTGTTTATCTTTGTAGATATTAACAAACTAAGTTAGCCGAAAAGTAAACTTTCTTTTCTTCTTCGTATATATTATAAGATGCTAAAATAAAAAGTGGCTTAATGAAATTCTCTCTGAAACCACGACATTAAAAAAGTCCATAAAAATGTAATCATCCGGTAAAGAAACGTTATACTTTATGTTTTAAGAGGCATTTCTTTAAAATAATTAAATTTAATATTGTCGTTTCTGAAACATTCAATGAAGTCTGTTTACAGTATGAAGATGCTTTTTCATATGGTGCATTTACACTCTATGCTAGTGTATTCGTATAAAAGTTGTATTTTTTATGAGCATCCATTCGAATATATTTTTTTTCGTGAAAAAACACCTTGTGCATAATTTTAATTTAGGAAATTAAAAAAATAATAATAAGATGTCAAAAATTTTTATTATTTCATGTGGAATAGAGTTGAATATTTTTATAATTAATAGTTGATTAAAATGTAAAATAAGTTTTTAGAAAAGAAAATAATCGAACTAAATTAAAATTTACTTAAGTATTTTTACACAACGTTTGAATATTTTTATAGTTTTTCTTTATTTTAATGAACTATATTATTATTTACAAAAAAACTTCATTTAGTACAGCTAACGTTTAACCGTAATATGTTTTTTTCTCATAAAAGAACATTATTTCAACAGACAAAAATTATATACATGCAAGAACATCACTCATTTATTTCTTATATTTATTTTTATTAGTTTGTTGTATATTCTCACTAATTCACTTTTATATAAATGAATTACTCAACTCAACACTACAATATTTTATAAAAATGTTCAATAAACACTTACTGTTTATTTAGAGTAACTAATTTGTGTATATATACAAATAAATCATTCATCTAAAATATTATGATTTTTTAAAATCTTAACTAATAATTTCATGATTCTAAAGTATTTTATATTAGTGTATATTACATTACTTAGTATATAATATCTTGTGTATTAGAATAATTTATAACAATCATTAATTTTTTAAATTGAAAATTATATGTATACATATATAATATTTTACTTTAGAATTTGTACTTTTTATGTAATTAAAAATCACTCAAACCATTTATTTTTTTAATTTTAAATAATTTTAAATACATAAAAAATGTATTTAAATCATTTTGAATACTAAATAAATTCAAATAGATTTTGATAATAGATTATGCAAATTAAAAATATAAATTTTATTAACGACTATTTAAACGCTAATTATATAGGTGTTTTTTAAGCATGACAGAACTTTAATTTGAATCCCTACTGAAAATTCTATCTAACCAAAAAAATACTATATATATATATATACATGCGTGTGTATGTATGTATATATAAAGATGTGATAAAGATGTTTTTTAGGATGGATAAAATTTTCAATAGAGATTCAATTTAAAGTTCTATCATACTTAAAAAAAAAACAATCTATATTTTAGTAGATATAAATCTGCACATATTTACTTGTCTATTTATCTATTCATTTTTATATGTATACCATTATCAGGCTATATATTATTATCATCGTCATAAGCTTATCTTTATCCATTACTGGATGAAAATCTTCTTCAAAACTTTTCATTTCCATAACCCCTTATATATGTGTATGTATGTGTATATGTGTATATCAATGAATAAAATAATAGTAAATATTAAACCAAATATGTAACATACCAATCTTACTACTTCTAAATACACTAAGAAAAATCGTAAATTTTCTATATTGTTACCTACCTTGCTAATAAAAAAATAACTTCTTTCAACCACAGTGCTTTTTGTTCAAGACAATATGTTCTTATAACGTGGCCACCTTACAAGCCAGCAAATATTAAAACATGAAAGAGATAAATTAATTATTCTGACCGGAGAATTACTTTTTACGGGGTTACGACCATTACTGCCCTGATACAAACATACATACATTCCCTCTCGTACATTTCTACATGTTTGTAATTCAACCTTTCTCGTTTACACTCTTACACATATACCTAAATATACTCACATATATATATAGTCTGTAAGTGACTCCCTCAACGACCGACCGAGCACGATGAGAGCCACAGATTTTACGACCTTTGAAACATTTTGCGGCAACAGATGAGGGCACTGCTATAGCGTCTAGTACTACTGTTGCTGTTCCTTCTATAGAACCAACATGTCCTTTTTTAATTGCCACCTACCACCCGCTTATGCTTGGAAAAGTTACTACCTGCGGTTCATTAGTTATATAAACTGTTCGAAATAATGTCGAAGTAAAAAATATAATTATTTTATTATTTATACATTCAAAGATATCATAAATCAAACCATAGAAACCAAACTTATACATAAAAGATATATTTTTGTATATTAACAATTATTTGTTATCATAGTTCACTTCTCACATAAATATAAAATACAAATAAATAAATAGGTTGAAACATACACATGGAATATTTTGTATATAAAAGATCATCCAAATGTGACGCTTAGATTTGTGTTTTATTAAAAAGAAACATGTGTATAGTTTCTTTTTAATAAAACACAAATTTAGGCGTTCCATTTGGATGATCCTATATTTACAAAAATATGCATTTAATGATTTTTTCTTGTATTTATCAAGATTAATAGATAAAACATTTATTATATCTATTTAAAATTGTAAATACGTTTATAATGTCACAATTTTAATTTATTATTGCAGCTAAATTACCTTTATCAGTGAATTTATTACATATTTTAAGCGTATTAAAATAAAAAGATACAATAATCACTTACTGAACATTTATTAAAATATATTTTCGTATAAATGTCGTATTATTGAGTTAATTTAACTTATTTATATATATATATATATATATATATATATATATATATATATATGCCTAAAAAATACAATTTTTTTAAATACACATTCGAATTATTTATATATTGTTCAAATGAAACTTGAAAATAATTATTTACTTGAATAGATGAAATTCGAAATCTAATTTTGGTTCGCAGATATATTTATAACAATAACCTCCAATTATCTTAACTGCTATAATCTTTCTAAATTAACGAAACTGAATATATGTTATGTACGTTTGAAATAATGTCCGCAATAAAAGCAAACGATTACAACGATATACTTCCACGGAGGAAATCTTCAAATGGTAGTGCAGAACGCAGCTATTTGTTTCTAGCGTTTTTGTATTATTTTGTAGCAAAGCACTGGTTAGCAAGCAGAGTGGTAGAGGGTAGGTACGTGTTTCACAGAAGTAGAAATATGAATGATCATTCATCTACGAATGTCAGAAATTCTAAAGTGGGCAATATAACAAGTCGGGATATTTATTATTTGTTTATTTTGCACGGTTACGTTTTATGGAAACGCTGCATCTTTTTAACTGGTTTACAAATAAATCACACAAGAGAAATGTTTTATTCACGATATTTAAAATTTAAATACTTTTATCCATTATTATATATATTCATGTATTTATATTTTTTTCATATATATTACTTCCAAAATTCAAATTTATGTTTTATATTTAGACTGTTCGTATATTCAATTCATAATGGTTCAAATTCTATAAAATCATGCAACAAAAATGATAATTAATCTACAGATATAGTTATTTTTAATATTTTAAAAAATAGAAAATCATAGATAAATTAACCGTAATCAAAACTAATACACGGTCATCCAAATGTGACGCCTAGATTTGTGTTCTATTAAAAAAAAAACTATACACATGTTTCTTTTTAATAAAACACAAATCTAGGCGTCACATTTGGATGACCATATATAACGGTATTATATAAATATATATATATATATATATATATATATATATATATATATATATATATATATAAAAAAATAAAAATATACCACTAAAATAAAAATTAATTATTTCAAGTTACAGTATATAAATATAATACTAAAATTATAATTTCCTTCAATATCCATTATTGAGGTTTTTAAACGTTTAAAAACCTTAAAACATTATTGCATGTAATTTATAATATAAGTATTTATTTAAGAATTCTCAATATTATCTTTTTTAAAAATACTTACATCCTGTTTTTCAAATTATACATAAATATATAACATATTTATTATTTTATTTCCAGTTTTAAATATTTCAAATCCAGTATTTTATATATACATAATTTAGAGTACCATTTTAATTATTAAAATTAAAATTTCTCACATTATTAGTCATCATTATGAATTGAATTGAATTGATATCAATATGAATTGAATGGTAAATATTTTTTTACACATAAATTTGATTTTTCAGTATGTATAGTTTATATTTTTTATCCAAGTGTAAAAATAAAGAAATTGTTTATTTTTCTTAATTAATTTAATATTTATATTCCTTTTTTATACCTAATTAATTTTTTATGAACTATAATATTTGACTCATATTTATGTTTTTATTAATTATTATAAAAAATCATTAAATATTGAGATAAAAATTCACTCTAAATAAGATTTACTCTGTGTAATTATAAAAAATGAATGAATTATATATATATATATATATATATATATATATATATATATATATACATATACATATATATATATATACATATACATATACATATATATATATATATATATATATATATATATATATATATATACATATATACATACATATATATGTATATCTATTCATTTTTATCAATAATTGTAATTTTAAAATGAAGAAAAAAATCGTTTCAATAATTGTATAAGTATTGTAATATATGCCTGATATATTTTTTAAATAAAAGCGTCTTCTTGTTGTTACTCAAAAGGTTGTAAAACCATTGTATGCTATTCTTCCTGATTCTTTTAATCTAAAGTCTTATCTTTAAAAGTACCCTTTGCAGTACTTGATTATGTATCCATGCATAGACTCCCAATCGATGAGCAGTTTGGTTTCAAACAAAACATAGCAATTGTTATGGCTGACGGAGCACATCATTAAATTCGGATCGCATTCAACATAAAACGAACTGCCGGTGTCGTGTCCCTTGGTATTAAAAAGGTTTTGACAATGTCAGTAACTAACCTTAGTCGATAATCAACTATATATATGTATACATAATTTTACTTACTTTATCTAATTAAATTCAGAATGTCATATTATGAATTACAAACACATACATATGTACATATAATATATATATATATATATATATATATATATATATATATATATATTTATAGAATACTCGAAATATCAAGCCTAGCTTTGTGTTTTATTAAAAAGAAACATGTGTATTGTTTTTTTTAATAAAAGATAAGTCTAGGCCTCACATTTGGATGACCCTATATATATATATATATATATATATATATATATATATATATATATATATATATATATATATATATAGGGTCATCTAATTTTCATTCAATATAAAATTTTACCTTGCTTTTTATAAAAAATTTGGAATATCTGAAATAAACTATATATTATTAGAATTACACAAAAATTAAAATTTTTTTTTTATTCTTTTAATAATATAAAAATGTAAATAAAATTATAAAATAATCAATAATATAAATTTATTCTATTATCAAAAAATAAAAAGATGAAATAAATAAAAAAAATGTATGTGTATGGATAAAACAACAAACTGATTTATTTATTTTGATATACAGAAGTGTATCATTCAAAATACATAACAACTAAATTCGAAGAATTAACTTATTGTTTAATAATATCAAAACCTGATACATTCCACTAAAAATATAACAGATCTATAAATAATAAATACAAAAAAAAAATCATAGAAGTTAAAAACGGTTTTTATATTTATTTTTACGTTAAACAAGTATTAAATATTGATTTGGATTGATTATTAAATATTAATTTGGATTGATTATTAAATTTTTTTTAATATTTTAAATATACTAGAATAATGTGTAAATTTTACAAATAGCTAATTTTATATATAATTTTAAATTAAAGGTTAGAACATTTTAGCGAAACATATTGTATAGAGAAATTAAAACGTTGATAACTAAGAGTACATTTTATTATCATACGCATAAATCATGAAAAAATTCCATAATACACTGCACGTAATACACTTGCAAGTTCTCAAAACGACGTATGATAACAACCACATAATTTTTTCGTCTTATAGGACGATATTTTTCAAAGGATATACATCCAGGACGAATGTTTCTGACATTTATGATATGGCATTTTAGTATAAATATCCACGGTTTAATTTTTATTCATGATTCTTTATATATATATATATATATATATATATATATATATAATTCAAATAACCATCAATTATTTATTCTCTCACATATTTTTTTTATAAAATATTAAATACGAATAGTTTTAATAAATTTATATATGTGTGTTCATAATAATTTTTAAAATTATTTTAATATTAATATTATATTTTAATGAAATTGTTAATATGTTTAACAACACAATTTTAATAAGAATTAAAAGTTTAAATCAAAAAACCAAAAAAATAATCGGTTTATTATTATGTTATTTGAATATTTCCAAACAGTATTTAAGCTTTTAAATATAAAAAAAAATATTCTATATAGTATATTCAAATTTTTATTGATAAAATATTAAATACGAATATTTTTAATATTTTTTTATGTTTATACTATTTTATAAAATTATTAATTTCCTTTGTTATAATTTTATTTAACCATTTTCAATAATATCATTTTTATAATATATATATATATATATATATATATATATATATATATATATATATATTCATATGTGTGTGTAATTGCATAAATATATATTTTACTACTAGAGCACGTAAATTCATATATTTTCGGTGTAAAATACCTTCTGAAGGTTTATATATTCACTCTAGTAACTTTTGTGTATTCGAGACTAATGTAAATAAAAGCTATGATGCTTCTCATCTTTTTTTGCATATGTAAACTTAATACGGGAAACTTGGGATTAAACTCGCGGATTTACACACATTTAAAATATATTTCATAGTTAAATATTTTTCACATGTTTACCTATATATATATATATATATATATATATATATAAATTTAAATTAATTTATTATCTGACTTATATACTCTACTTGAAAACTTTTATGAACTTCTAATTTTGTAAAATATTTCGACAAAGAGTTTAATCATATTATCTGATTATGCTTTAACAAATTGACAATAAAAATTCAGTTATATAGAAACATTTTGAATTCTTTTATTTTTGTCAAAAATCATGCAGATACATTTATATTCTTTAATTTCTAGTATTTCATTCATAGAATCCAAGATTTTTTTATATTATTATTTTTTAATTTCTAATCAAATATTGATTTAATCCCATTTACTGTTGTTAGTAACATAATATATTTCAATAATTTAAAGATTTTATTTTTAAATTCTAATCTTAAAAAGTGTAGTTCAATAATATTTTAAATATTTCTGAAATTTTAGTGTGAAATATTTTGGATATCTTCTGAAAACTGATTTATTTTTATCATTAAATTCTTTCAAAAATATAAGTTTTATATTATTTTGTTGTAATTTTTAGCATTTGATTTGCAATAATATAATAAAACAATTTAAATTAAATATAATTAATTCTATATTTTTTAAATAACTCTAATAGATAAGTCAAATATTTTTTTTATTAAAAAAGCATAATTTAATTTTATTACAAACTTAAAAATTATTCTAAAAATCGATATCAAACTATAAAAATGGCACAGTGAGAAAATGAGCTCTGGCAATAAATATCAATAGTGACTAAATTATAAATGAACAAGAAAGAAGTTTTTAATACCTAGGGAATAATGACGTAGGAATTAATAATGAAGACCAAAATATAGAATTATATTTTTACAAACAAAATAAAATATTGGTTTCAACATTTTTTATAATTAATTTGAACAAAAAATATATTTCACATCAATGAAAATTATATGTCTAAATCAATTTCTCTAAATATTTCAATTTTTTTAACAGAAAAGATATATATTTTAATTGTATTTGATAATGAAAAAGTCTAGTTAAGTAAAAAATTTTATTTTGTTTCAAATAGAAGCATTCATTTTTAATTTCCTTTGAAATTTGGTATCTCTTAATTATTGAAATCGAATTACTGTACTACTAATTTATATATATATATATATATATATATATATATATATATATATATATATATATATATATATATACATACATATGTAGAATATTTCACAATAGTATGTGGCAATTGAAAACATTCCATAAATTAACCATGGCAGTTGTACAGGCAAGTTAGCGTGATTTCAGAATAATCGTTTGAATTTGAAACAAAGCTATTGGATGGAAGCACTTCATCTAGTGAGTTTAATTACTACGTGACCCACAGTACGTAAACGTAAACTTTACAGTAAGCACAATATAAAACAATACGTTTTAATTAAAAATGAAGTAAAATTTTAAATGCATTAAATTATTTTTTAACGTTTGCTAAACTAATGAAATTTTATGTCTGAAACGAAAATTCTGTAGCATGGATAAATTTCATTAATGTTTAAAATTAAATTAATGCGTTTTTATGACTGTTTAAAAAAAAGATTCTAGCCGTGAAAATTGTTTTTCTATTAACATTAAATATTTATATATAAATATATATATTTCTTATATATGTACAAATATGTTGGATCTGTTTTCTACCAAAAAAATCATATTTAAAATATTATATTTTCTCCACGACACTAGAAATTTCCTTATATATAACAAGAAAGTAGTTATTACTCTGGAGATAATCAAAAATATATTCAATCATTTAAACCAAATAATTAACTTTTTAATTGCTCAGTAAAATTTTATCTTTTTTATTGTATAATTATTGAATCAATTTTTTCGTAGATAAACACAATTTTAATATTTGAGGTTTTTGTATAAAATTTATCAGTGTGGCGAATTTCAATGTAATTTTTATTTTCATGATTCTATTTTAGGTCAACAATTGATTCAAATAGAATAAATTGATATGAGAAAAATAATATAGCTCAATAATTTGAATTTATTTACAATTTTTTTATTCATATCATATAATATATATATATATATATATATATATATATATATATATAAATATTTAAATATATTTATATTTTATATACGAAATGTGTATATAGAGAAATGTTATTTATTGTTCAACTTACTGATTTATTTAATATTTATAGCCCAATAACCAATGTTTGTACGAATTTCCAGTATACAATACTGCACATAACTGAATACACATAACTGCAGTACTTTATTGTTCTCTGATTACACACTAGAGCTGTATATTGAACAAATGTTTGTTATAAATGAAAATCGAAAATTAAAACTGATTCATGATTATTCTATATATACACTAAAGCGTTAAAATAAATCAATACTTATTTCATTAGATTTGACCTATAAAATGAACTATACTAAAAAGTAATTTGATAAAATTCGTACACAATAATTTGAAATTTACTCACTCATTTCTCACATTTATATGTTTAAATTAAAATACTTTTTTTGATTTGTAAATATAAAAATGTATTTTTGTTTTCCAAACTTAAGAGTGTCTTTATAAACATTTGATATTTTTTATTTAAATCTGCACAAAATAAAATACATGTAAAATCAAACCTGATATATTGTTCTCTAAAAATATTACGTTGACTTAATGAAACTTAAACTGATTTGTATATATTATATTAATTATGCATTGATATAATAAAAAAATCAATATATATTAAAAAATATAAATCTGAGTTCAAATATCCTTTTTTTAACAATTTATATTTTAATATCTATAAACTTTATTTTTAAAATCTATTGAAATACCAATATTTAAATATTTTGAATAATACTATTTTTAAATCACATATTCCTTCCTCTAATATTTCCTACTGCAAAACATAAAATGATTCTCAATAAAATTAAAATCTTAAAAATGATGAGGATGAACAGGATCTTATATTTTTGTTGTGGAAGGAACTTAACTATGCTTTTAGCTTCATAATACAGTGCGATGTTGTACATTAACATAACTTTTCTGTACTATAGAACCATTCATAAGTTTGGGTCATCAACCTGGTTTGAACACGAGAATGTGTTGCTCTTATCTTATTGTTCCCTCGACAATATAAAGCTGCCCGGTACCCTTTATACTTACTACAAAACCAACCATAATATGTGTCAGATATTTCACAAACTATCAAATGCATTCTGAATGCATTTATGTGTCAATTCTTTACTATAAAAATTCAAATTTGTTCAACAAAATTTATTACAATTATATTTGTTGCATTTAATATTATTCTCTATGGTTATTCTAGACCTAAATTGAGGTATAATTTTTTTTATGAAAATCAGCAATTTACTATAAATAATATTAATGATATTCCTGAAGAAGAAGAATAAATTTGACAAAAATAGCTAATATCATACAAATAATTGTATATAACTGAAGCGAAGCCTTTTTTGAAATATTAAATTATAATTCGTATAATAATTCTGAGTTAAATAGAAATTATAAATTTATATTTCAATTATGATAAAAATATCATAGTAATAATTAAAGAATATTCAGTAGCTGTTCAGTATTTTCTATTGTAAATTTATTTTATTATTAAAAAAGAGGATTCACATTATAAAAACTTAATTTTATCATGAATACAGTTATGAATTAATATTGAACGAATCAACCAAAAAAGTAACCAATTATTTTAAAAACACACATTCATAAAGTGCACATATAAAAAAATTATACGAGTATATTAATCGAAAATAAAAAGCACCTATACGTATGTATACATACATTGTGAATAATAAAAATTGATTACCTAAGAAAAAAATGATAACGTTGCAAAATTACATAAATTAATATATTTTTTACTACGAATATGTGTACATTTCGTGAGTACCTGTAGTTTTAGAGTCAATATGTATTTAATTATGCAAAAAAGTTCAATTTAGTCTGTTTATATAATAAAAATTAATATAAATAATATATTAAAATCTATACCGATAATTGTATAGTTTTTTTAGAACAATCAATATGTGATTTATTACTGAGACAATTTTTTTAACATAAAAAAATCATTCGTTCATCCTAACACAATATTATTTTATAAAAGTGTTTAATAATCATTTTCTGTCACTTTATTCACTAAAATGCATTTAGTCAACCATACTCATTTTACAAAAACATAGATTTTATAATACAGCCATGATTATCGATCTCCGTATCAGTGAATAAATTGAATATTGAATAGTAAGTGATTATTAAACGTATAAAATCGTATAGTGTTGAGATAAATGATTCAATTATGCCATAATAGTCAACCAATTTGATAATAAAAAGTAGTGTTTAAAAAAAATACATAATAAAATTTTTACCAATCTATCTTAATGTCTTTTCAGTAATCTGAATAAGCTTAGACGTGGTTTGATGTATGTAGAATTAAAGTTTGACTACATAAAAGAAAAAAAATTGTTAGCTTCAATCACTTTGACGTGCATGTGTGTGTGTATATATATATATATATATATATATATATATATATATATATATGTATGTATGTATGTATAAATGTATGCTCGTTTATGAAATTTGTATATCAACAAGTAGCTATTCAACTGAAACCAACAGCCAAACAAACAAAGAAGAGGAAAAGACCCTTGTCATTTACATGAATAAGAACATAGTAATCGTGGCTAAGCTGTTTGTTCTGTGCTTCGTTCTAGTTTTACTCATTTATTTGTAGAGTTTAATATCAACGGCCGTTATACATACCGTCCGTATTTGAATATGCACTGCATGAATTTCTAGGTAGTGCAATTATTATGTAAAGTGAACACAATTATACGAAAATACCCGATGTGATCGTATCATGACGTCGCGAATTGACCAGTGTGACGTCACTCTCGCATATAACCATTGCTTACACCCCACGATCACTGTTTGCCGGTCATGCGCGTCACGGAACGCCATGGGATGCCGGGTGGTGACGGCCGCCATAACAAGAACTCCAGTGCAGTGCAACCACTACGTTGTCTTACGTCTTTGTGCTTACGCCTGCTCGCGAGAGCGTACGCACATCCGTGAACGGGTCTGGTTGGTGGCATGTCTTAAGACGGCCACGTTGTCTTGTTGATGGTTATGATTGATCACGGACTGCGGTTTCGTGTGATTTGGGATTAAATTAGTTCAGATCTTCGACTGTGAGACTGATTAATTGATGAGTTACTGGTTGATAAATTGGATGTAAATAATAGATTTAAACGAAGATTTTTTTAACACATAAACACAAATTTTAATTAAATGCAGAGTATTCTAGGCTCGACTTAAAACATGAACGATTTTAGTATATAATTATAAATAATTGGTGTGAAAAGATTCATTAATTATTAAATGGTTTTTATATGTATTCAAAACATTGCACTACAAATGTTAGTTTTATCAAACTAAAGGATTACATTTTATAAACTATGTGAGTAAAAATATGTAATATGAAGTATATCTTTAAATTAATACTATATATATATATATATATATATATATATATATATATATATATATATACATGTACATGTACGTGTGTATATCAATAAATGCATAACAAATATACATATATATGTATTTATTAAAAAAAATCATAAATAGTTATCCTTTTTATCAAATTTACCCTAAATTAAACAAAATCCTTAAAAAATAATTAGCAATTTACCGAAAATCAAGACAATAAGTAATTTAATTAAAATAAATAAACGTGCTTTATATTATACATTCATTTATTATTATATTTAAAATGTCTAATTATTTTAAAAGTTATTCTTTCAATATGTTTTCAATTTATTTTCGTTAAATACATACATTCATATCCATACTTACATAAAAACTCAGTATTCATATATGTATAATTGTTTACCAACTCTGACATTTCTCTAATAAAAACTTTTTTTGTAAAAGTTGACAATTTCAATAATTTAAACTTCTCATATTTATAATCACTGACAAATGCATGTAAAACATATATACATATGTATGAACTAAATCCTTTATTTCAATTAAAAGAGTTACATTTCGAGGAAATTGTGTTAATTGTTTTTTTAACTAACATTTTGGTAAAGTGAATTTATATACATTTATATGTACCATCAAAATATGTTTATTACTAATACATATTTCAAACATATTTCATTTTAATTACATTTACAAAATGCAAGAAAAAGAATTTGAAAAAAATTAAATGAATATCCATATGTAATTAGTAATTTTCTTAACCGTTTGTGTTTTAATATATTTTAATAATTGTATTATTAAATATCAATATTTTTTAAAGAAAGTTAATAATTCACTTTTAATATTTAAATTAATGTGAATTAGAAATGAAACAACATTTTGATTTTATAATAGATGTATATCAAATCATATTTTATAAAATATTAAAAATAAATATGTACATACATACACACAAATACATATTTGTATATATATATAGTTATATATATATATATATATATATGTATATAATAAAACTATAGAAAAGTATAAATATTCATTTTCAATGAACTGAAAATAAATTCCATGTTCATTCAAACTTGACAATTTGCGAATAATATTTTTTTATAAATAATAAATAACCCAATTATAATTAAATATCTGAGAATTATTTAAACTCAAATAAATTTTCCATAAAAAATAATTTCATTGATATTTTTTAAATAAAAATACAAAAATATCAATACTTAATATATATATATATATATATATATATATATATATATATATATATATATATATATGTTTACATATGTGTATACATGTATTCCTTATAGTATAAAGTGAAAGCGCGCTTTCTTTATGTAAAGCTTTCGGTAATCTTCGGAATTTTTCGTTCAAATAATTTTCTTTACTTAATAACAGATGCGATCAGATTATATCAGTTAATGTACAAAGCATCCAACGGAGCGCCATAGTAAGTGAAGGCGAAAAGCATTGTAGTAAAACGCCTCTAGTATTATATCACAATTTTATATACATACACACACACACAAGCACATATATATGCAAAATAATTGGAGTAAAATTGTTAACTTAAAAATGAGGTAAAAAGAAATACTTTCGTATACAAATTTTTAATATTATTAATCAGTTAATCCAAAAAAATAAACAGTACCGGTGTAAAATATATTAATTTTAATATACATATTTAATTAGCTATAAATAAAATTCAAGTAATGTTCTATTTAATTTTTTTGAATTATTTTTAAGTCATTTTTTGCAAGTAGTTATAATAAAGTATAATTTTGTTAGACACTGGTTTAATTTCATTGATGAAATTATTACTTTAGATTATTAAGAAGAAAATATAAAAGATATTTTCAAATTCTTATATAATTAATTTTTATATCATAAATAAAAAAGATGTAAAAAGTTCATTTTATGTCATAATACATTAATAATTACTATGATTTATATATATATATATATATATATATATATATATATATATATATATATATATATATAATTATTGCAAATGAAAAATAAATACTATAAAATACTTTACGTAAAATAAAAATACTTAAATACACTTCAACAAAATTATTCGTGAAATTTAGTTAAAATTCGTATTTACTGTTACAGAACTGTTAAATTCCTGTGAACAATGATAAGAACAACATCGTATCTCGCAATATTTGTACTTGGTAAGTATTCCTGATATTATTTTGCATGCGTAGTTCATTACTTATCTTTCTGTTTACTAGAATTTATTTAATAAAATTTATAAAAATCACATATTTTGAAACCTACAATAATCTTGTTATAGTTATTTAGAAATGCAATTTATTTTTTAAAAAATGTTTCTATTTTTTGTTTATAAATTTATTTAAATTGTAACTGAAACAATTTTAAAAAAGTAAATATGAATAACTCATACATCTATATAAAGCTTTTTTATAATTTCTAGTATTTGCAAATAAATAATTTAATTGAAAATTATATTTTATATAAAATTTATCAAATACTTTATTTCAAGATCTTCTAAGTGTTTTAAGAACATAAGTAACTCAAGATCATTTAAGAGTATAATCAATATTTCAAGATTTTTCAAGTACCGTAGTAATATGAGTTCTGTTCTTGCAGGTTAATCATTTTATTATAATGTTTAGTCTTCATATTACCTTTCAACCTTTGTGAAAAAATTTTTTTACAATTCAATTCATATCATATTACTTTGTCTTAAATTTAATTTTCTGTACACAATATCACATTAAAAAATCTCTTTATATTTATATATAAATTAATGGATATTATAAATAAAAAATA
Organism: Neoneuromus ignobilis; assembly: GCA_029203775.1. NCBI lineage: Eukaryota > Metazoa > Arthropoda > Insecta > Megaloptera > Corydalidae > Neoneuromus > Neoneuromus ignobilis. The sequence goes on along the minus strand of CP092091.1, from coordinate 13,921,843 downwards.
TTTTTATAAGAAAATATTTTTTTACTTTTAGAGAACATTCATCAATTTTAATGTAGTATTACGATTTTTTAAATAATATAATAATATTAAATTACTAGAAAATAGAGAAATAAAAAACACCTACATTTTTTAGATTAATTATAAAAGAAATGTAAAAATTTATACATCTCTCTTTATATATATATATATATATATATATATATATATATATATATATATATATATAGGTATATATTATTTTATAGTATTAATCCACATAAATAGACGACAATATTTCAGTTTCAATAAAATATGTTTATAAAAAAAATTAATAAATTTTAATTATTAACAAAATTAGAAAATTGAATTCTAAGGTGATCTTATTTTTATCAATTGCATATTTATTTTTTACTTATTGAAAATTCAAAACATATATTAATATGACCCCTATATATATATATATATATATATATATATATATATATATATATATAATATTTAAAATGGTTCTTAATCAAATCTTAATATACATTTATTTACTTATTCAATTATGTTTCAAAAATATTATTCTAAAATCGAATTGTTCACTCATATATGAAAAAATGAGTTTAATGTGAATATTCTTTTGGGGAAAAACATTAATTTTAAAATCTGTACAAATTATTTAATATTTTATTTTAAATCCATTAAATAAAAATTGTTTTTAAAAATAAATCAGTGAACAGATCTAAATATTTCATTTTAAATTTTATTTACTGAATTTAATTTGAAATTAAAATTAAATTCACAAATCAAATCATGTTAATAATGTATTACTTAAAATAATCTTCGTATAATCATTTTTTATTTATATAATACTATTGAAAATGGAAAGATAATTAAAAAAGGTAAAACGAATAAAAAAATTACGAAAAACGAAAAAAGAAATTTATACATTTAAATATTGTTAATTGGCAAATTCAGTTTTCAACAAAGGTATTTTACAGCATAAATAACTACTAACGATTTGAAATACCTCTTCTCTCTCTCTCTCTCTCTCTCTCTCTCTCTCTCTCTATATATATATATATATATATATATATATATATATATATAAAGTGATTAGTATTAATAAAATTTTCACTATATAACAAATTGAAAGAAATTTATCCACCCCATGGTTTTTGATTTCTAAACAATACAAAAGAATTCAGTTACAACACAACTATAAGTAAAAAAAGGAGACGTCGCTACTACATTCTTGGCGATTGTACGCTACAACCGACGCATATACAAGTACTGACGTTGTGAATGGCTTTTCTGCTGCAACACAAAAGTTCCTGCTTACTACTATTCGTATTCTAGCAACCGAAGGCGCATACAGCAGATGCTATCGGTTCTATGATGTACAACGTGTGAACCGAAGACTTGTACGTGAGTGGATTTTATCGCGTTGAATGAGACAGATATGAGCTTCTATTGTAGATTTTCTCATATTGTTTTCTTGTTACATTTCTGATCTCGAATTGAACGGTTTTTAGTGTGCTTACGCGAAATAATTGTATGATTAACAAGAATGATAAATTGTTTTCTGTTTGCGTCATTAAACTGTTTGTTTGAAGTTGTATATCACTTTTTTTCTTTATTAAGCAAGTTTTAGATTACAATAATAATATACTTTAGAAAATCTATATCTATTAAACTTTATTCTTACATTTTTTAATATATAAACAAGTTATTAATTATAATAGTTTTTTAAATATTGATTCATAAAATCGATATAAATTTTATAATCAATTAGAACTTAAGTAAATAAAAAAAAATCTTCCTATCTCTTATATATAATATGTATTTTTTATCTTCTTTTATTATTCAATGTTATTTATTATCTTAATCACTGATTTTATTTTTCTAAATTATCGATTTTGGCTTTAGAGGTACCAAGAGTTAGGTGAATATTGAATCTTTATTTTTTTTCTAAATTTATACATGGTTTTAAGAAGTAGAATTTTATTTCATTTATAATAATATTTTGGAATACGTTTATTTATTTTTTATTTTATTTTTTATTAATTTTCTAAAAGGTTGTATTTTTACTAACATATAAATATTACTACATTTTGTTTGTAATAGAGTAACAGAAATAAATAAACAATTTGTGTTGTTTTACTTTTAGTCCTTATTTTTCTATTTGTTTTTAATGAAATTCTGTTATCATTTCTTATCCAAAAAACTGGAAAATAATTCTAACCACAAATATTTATTTTCATTATTTACTTAATTCATCTAACCAACTTATGTAATGGTTTAAATTGCAACAATAAACAAAATGCATTAAGTACAAATTGCACTAAATGTCACGTCGTAACTATAAACATATACGACATGTCACCATCCACGTGGTTTGATCCTCGAAGTAGTTTGACAAGAAACACCAGAACTTTCCCAACATAAGATGTATAATAATAACAAATAACTGTTATTATCATTCATATTACTTTTATTATTATTAATATAATTATAACCTTTTTAGATTAGCATTTTGATTTAGAATCAGAATTATTCTATTTTATATAAAAAAAATATCTCGTACATTTGCATCTATTTATACTGAATTATAATAAAAACCACATTTAGTAATGTCACAACAGTTATTAACTAGACTTAACAAAGGAAATATAGCACGTTGTCGTGTTTTTCATTATCATGTTATAACACTGATTTACATCGTTCTCTGCAAACATGCAATGGTAATGTGCCATAAGCTTAACATGCAAATTATTATAATTTAATTAAAGAAAAAATCCATTATATACATTTAATTTCGTCGGTGTAATTGAAAATATAATTTAATTAGTCATTTATTTGGACAATGAAAAAGTGTAACATACATACATGTATATATATATAATTTTCAAAATAATACATTTTTTATATATATTTTTCCTTATTAATTAATTTAATAACTGATACGAATTTGGATTAATTAACGTTTGATTTCTTTAACAAAATTTTAAATTATGAAACTTTTGTTAATTATACTAACTACCATTTATTATTTATGGAAATAAAAAATTAATTATAAATTTTATATGAAATAATTTTTATCTCGAAAATAAACGGAAAACAAGAAATATTTTATACTTAAACATTTTAAAATTGATATATTGTATATATTAATAAATTATTTATAAACTGTATCACAAGATACTTATCCTAAATTTAATAATAATATTATATATTTAAATTAAATTATAAACATTTTTGATTCGTAAACATTTTACTAGTTCTATTATTTACTTGACCGATTTTATTCTACCTACACATAGTTAATTATTATTATATTTTACTTTTGTATTACTTTTTAAAATATTTTCATAAATTATCTCTAATGGTTTTTTATAATAGTTAACACGTATATAATTTTAATTTAAATTCAAAAATCATTTTTATACTAATATAAATTTTAGAATCAAAAAATATTTTTTTATAAAATGATTTGTAATTAATTATGTTCTTTTAATCAAAATTTTATTTTATCTTGAAATTAAACATTTTACTACTCGATAATATAAAATATTGTAATAAGTTTCTGTGTATAACATTCTTGTTTTCATTATATTATTAATAATTGTTGTACACATTTCGAAATATCACAAGCCAAACCAAGTAAATTGATATAATCTCGAGTCTTATAAGTAATTGGTAACAAAATTACACGTTTTCCATAAAGTGTCATTTTAACTACGGAAAAATGTTTTAAACAAACATTTAAATGTAGAAACACATACAGATAATAAATTAGATCCTTCCTCACGTTTGTCTCAAGAGTTCAATTTTAATTCAGCTAAGACGTTTATTTGTAGTAATATACCATTAAGAAAAATCAATAATACGCATTGCTGTGATTCTGCAAAACTTATTAAACTTAATAATTTATAAAAAATGATGATATTACGTTTTAAAATATTAATTATTGATAATTTTATTTTTTATCTTAGTAAATATTAATATTTTATTCTGTATTTTATTCCAGAAATTTAACTTTGCTTACTTTGAATACTCTGTCATTATTTTAATAAAAAAATATTATGTTTATTAACATGAATATTAATATAATAACACAATTATTTATATATTTCATACATCTATATATTTAACTAATTTTAACAGAAACAATTTGAAATTTTCCATAATGAAATTAATATTGTTTTTTTATTATATTTTAATAATATTTAATTTGAAAATTTACTACATCAAAAATCGATTTTTAATATTATTTATAACCTTTTTTGTTTGCAATATATTTTTCTTTTTTTACAGAATTTATTATTCACAATTTTACATTTTGTGTTTTAATAATATTTTCCTTTATTTACATTAAAAAATAAATTACTTAATATAAAAAACTCACTTTTTTTATATCTTATTATTCAATTTTTTATTCTGAGGAATATATTAATTAGAATTTCCATGTACCTAATTGAGAAACTTAGTAATAATATTATTTAATGAACCAAAATTGTTTACTTTACATGTATACATATATATATATATATATATATATATACATATATATATATATATATATATATATATATATACATTTATACATATATATATATATATATATATATATACACACACACACACACATATATATATATATATAAACCTACATATACACTGCTGGTCTTCAGTTTGTAATCACTTATAAACATTTATGTACATTTATACATACGCAACATACATATACAAAACACACACTTAGGTACACAACACACGCATATATATATATATATATATATATATATATATATATATATATATATATAAGAATGGTGAAAGTTAATCACCTGGAATGAAACTCGGACAAGCTCGAATGAACAAGTTCGGACTCCGAGAAAATAAATGGCTGTAATAAAACAAAGAGACTGCGCTAAACTCGAGTTGTAAAAGGATACCTCATCAAAAGTTTTCCAGAAAAATACGGAAAAATCTGTTGCTTCTAAGGTTCTTTCTGTTTCATCATAATGGCAAACGTCGATGTATGTTCGAAATTATACGAAAAAAAGTAGGACAATAAAATTGCACATTAATCATATTTATTGTTGTTGCAATAACAATACGGTTCTTCATTATTTTCTTCTATTTTGTTAATATTTCGTTTTTCGTAATACATTACAACAATTTGTAATAGTGAATACAATAAAGTATGTTATTTACTATTATACAAAATTTATAAATATCAATATAAAGATAATTAGATAAGAATATATTTTCAGAACTACTTTTCTATATTTAATGTTAAATTGTAAATCCTTTTATCTTTATTTTAAAATATTTTCTTCTGGGACATTTTTTTTAAATATTTTTATATCAATTAAAATATTTGAATTAATATTGAACAAAATAAGTTTTTATTCACTTTTTTAAAAAATTGCTAATTAAAAATTATCCATATATCATGACAAATGTAAATTTCAAATGTAATTAATTATTATATAATTATATTTACAAATAAGTAATGAAGAGAAATATTCATCAAGATATTAATTTGAAACTTGATATAAAATCAATACAAAACATAATTGCAGGCGATCGAGCTGGTAACATTGAGCTTTTATAGTATTAACTCGAATTCTCAGTAACGTAAAATCCGATTGTGTGGATTATCGCATTCGAGTTGCACTGTCAGGTTTCGTGTAATCCATGATTTTGCCCGAAAATAAATTCGTTAATCGTACGAAGCTACGAATTTTAAATTTAATTTGCATTCCTAACGGAGCAACATACGTTTACAATGACACACATCATACAGATTTTATTGAAGTATAATACTCACTCCTGTGCATATATATATATATATATATATATATATATATATATATATATATATATATATATATATATATATATGCGAGTGTTTGTATAGGTGGTTATATATATGTATATCATTTTAAATGTATATATTTAATCATAAAAGGATATTCGTATATTCCATTTAGATATTATCTATGGTTATATATATATATATATATATATATATATATATAATACACAATTTAAAAAAAATTAATTAAACTATACTAAATTTGCATACGATTCAATATGATTGATCAAAAGTTCATAATACAATACAACGTATTTTTCCTTTACAAAAATTATACAAAATTATTAAATTTATAATTAAAAATATTTATTATAAGAAAATTATCCTCAAAATATTTAAATCGTTGATTTTAAAACGAATTTTATTAAGTTCTTCTAATAATATAATATATTCAGATTTATTAAGGAAACTAGTCATATTAACTTCATAAATTAAAAAAAAATATTATTCTATATAATTTCTAGAATTGTTCAATGTATTGTATTTTTTATAAAAATTGATATGGAATTTAAATAACAATATTACATTTCTTACTTTTCACTAAATGCGATAATTTTTATCAAAAAATTTTTTGATTCACTCTTGCAATTATTTTTTTTTAAAATAATTTTCAAAATTTAAAAATAGTTCATATCTCAGTTTTATTAGTTAATATTTTAGAATTATTCACGTTTTAAAATAATTTTGTTTACTCTGATCACTAATAACAGATAAAAATTGATTACAGCATTTAATTTTTTTATCTTGTCTTTATTCATGCCAAACCTCTTATTTTATATTGTGACAGAAATAAGACTGAAAGATAGTAAATGATAATAAAGTAGTACATGTATATATAAACCCTTCAGTCTCATTTGAGCCATTATATATTTAAGTAGTATTGTGTAAGGCATGTAATATGTAGTTTGCTAAGCACTTTTTAATACAAATAAAAACATTTTTATTGATCTCGAAAAATATGATTAATTTTCGTTAATATCTTCTAAATAATCTTTTAATTATATACGTCAATATATTTACATTAATTATTTGAAAAAATGAATATAGCAATTTATGAATTTATATACATATAGGTAGATAAACATAAAAATAAAAAATACAGAGAAAAAAATTTTTTAATTTCATTTTTTTATATGGCTTGCATTTCTTTTTAAATTAATTTTGATTAAAAATTACACATCAAATTTAATAAATTACTATTTTCCAAGTTACTACATTTCTATTATTTGTAATTGAATAATACCAAAATATTTGGTTATACTATTGAAAAATTCTAATTGATAATATGCTTTTATTAATAATAATTAACTTAATTATTCTTAAATAAAGAATAGAAATTTCAAAAATGTAATAAAATAGCATTACTAAAATTTAATGATATGATAGAAATAAATACAATTTATTATTTGCATTTATCTGTTTTTTATGAATTCATACTAATATATTTTTTAAAAAGTTTTGTAGTTTTAAAAATAATAATATATATGTATATAAATCATATTTAACTAATGTTCAATATCATCATTCAAGAAGAATTATTTCAGACTATATTTTCATCTGTTCCTAACAATCACTTATAAATTGATAACAACTGAAAAATATCTTAATCCTTTAAATTCATTCTTTATAAATGATATCATTAAAAAGCAGTTCTTTTTGTAAATACATCGATGTAATAATTCATCTTGGGAAAATCATACTCACGACATGTATTCAAAATTACTAAACTTTGTTAAAAGTTGCTCTTTATTGAACGAGTTCAAAGAACAGTTAAACGTTTTATTAAACAAACATTTTGAGTTTGATAACCTAAGCTATGTTATTAAATGACTATGAGTGCGTAAGTTTATAAAAGAGCAGATACTTTGTAAACTTAATCTGATTATATCAATGAACATTCAATATTGGGATTAATTTTAATTTATTGCGGTAGTTTTAGGTTTCAAACCATACTTTTATACTTGAATAATGTACATCAAAATTATACACTTATTTACATTTTATTTCATTTAAATGAACATACGAACAGTTTTAGATCTTTGATTTAACTTTAATTAGAAATGTTTCACAAGTAAATTATAAAATCAAAAGAATTATAATTATTTATGTGGAAATAATACTACATAGTGGGTCAAATGAGACTAAAAGGTTTAGATATAAATTTAATTTCGTACTATCATTTACTATTCTTTACTATCCTTTACTCTCATTTAATTCATCCTATATTTATTATATTTAAAAACTGTATTGTGTATGACTATTAAATTAATATTGAAATTATTAGAAAACTAATTAAAAATAAATAAAATAATAAAAACTTAAATTATTAATTTTATTTCACTTTAAAAATATATTTCTAGTAACTAAAATAAACATACTATATAATGGAATTTAAATAAATATTATACAAAAACTCTCAAAAAAAAAGTAACTGTATATTCTATTGTATGTATAATATCCAGTTTTTCTTCCGTTTCTATTTATCTTTCTTTTTTATGGTCACATATAAAATATATATGATTCAAAATGAGAAAGATATTATTTTTAAAAAAATACTTATGAATAACATTCTTATTTTGATTACTAGAAAAAATATAATAATTTAATGTAAAATATATTAAATTATTATAATAATTTTTAAAAGATTTATTCTATTTTTTTTTTATTTTCTTAATCATACAAGAGTACAATAGTTTTTTAAGGATGCAGTGACTAATTTAAAATACAAATAAAAAAATCATTTTTGTTAATCTGTTATTTTTTATTATTACACAGAGCACATTTTGTATAATAGATTAATATTTAATATCTTGTGTCATTTTTTACTCATTTATATAAATTATTTTATTGAAATGATAAAAAAGTCTATATTCACCTTAAAATTTTCCACTGAAATGAAATATTTGATTTTCAATTAAAATTTTTGATTTATCAAGTTTTTGAAATTTGGTTCGAGAAATTATTTTTTTTAACAAAACTTACGAAATAAGATATATTACTAAATCATTAACAGTTATTTCTCAAATTTTACCATTAATAATGTCTATAAATAAACTGTTAACAATCTGAAAATTTTACAGAATTCTGACAAGTATATTTACTAAAGCAATTTTTAAAAATAGTGTAATTAAAAACAACATTGCAGATATTAATTTTTTTAAAACAAAAATCTAATGCATTGAGTACAAAAAAAATTTTGAAGCAGTATAGAAATTACTGTAGGAAAAATATTATTATAATAAATAAATTTATAAAGTGTACAATAAAAAAATTAATCTCATACATTTAATAAAAATGTAATATAAAATATATTTTAAAATTTAAATAATATAGGAATTAAATTTCATATTGAAATAACATCATTAATTTTAATATAACATAATGAAAACAATTTATTTAATGCTATATATATATATATATATATATATATATATATATTACACACACACACACACACGTTTTAAATAAATGTTAATGTTGTACTGGTTGAATTAAACATCAATAAAAATATAATTAAATTTCTGTTTTATATGAAAACGTAATATATATTTATTTCGTGTTTTTTTAATGAAAATAAAGTTACACAAAAATAAAATACATATACATATGTGTACAAACTCCGAATGCTATATTTAAATCCATTTGTATACACATTTCGTTATCGTAATAAACTTACATTTCAACGAGCCTTGTTAAAAGAAAAAAAACAGTCTCTATACAGTCGTAAACTTTTTACGGTTGATAAAAACATCACGTCACCTGATATTATTCGAACTGGACATATTCCTATGACATTTATTGTACATCCGTTACACATGTCGTAAACATAGAATCAAAATTGTGTTAAATAACATTCACACAAGTATAAACACAATATATATGTGAAATTTGCAATGAGAAATAGAATAGTACAGACATTTCTATATAGAGTTTACAATAAAAATGTCAAAACTTTGACAGCTGGTGACACCCATGTTTAAATATTTTTTTAAAATCATTTTGACATTTTAACTTAGTATAGTTTGCCAAATTATCTTGGTATGTTTGCCACTTTAACAATGCTCAGAAATTGTAAAAGCTTCAATAGATTTATTGAAACAAAAGTTTAATGAGTCCATTATTTCACAAAATGTATTTATCAATTGGACATCAAGGTCATGTGATTTAACTCCATTGGATTATTTTCTGTGAGGTTATGTGAAATCATTAATTTAAGCTGATAAACCAAAAACAACATAAGCATTCAAAATAAACATTGAACGTGCAATTCATGAAATTGGACAACAATTATGTGAAAGAGTGACTAAAATTTGGATTAAACGAATACACTCTGTCAAGTGAAGTCATGGTGGTCATATGAGTGAAATTGTATTCCATCATTAATACCATAGAAAATGCTAAAAAATAAAAGAAATAAATAACTAATTAATTAAATACTTTTTGTTTTATTTTCATTTAAATTTCTGAAGCCCTTATTGGAAAATCATATTTATCCAATTTTTAGGGTCCTACTTTTTTGGTAAAATTTTATCAAGGTCTAATTTATTTAGAATCTAATTTTTTCAATGTTTAGTTTTTCTGGGCTCAATTTTTCTGATTTTAATTTTTCAAGATTCAACATTTTGAAGGTGCAATTTTTAAAATCATTTTTTAAAAAGTCTAATTTATTTATGCCAGAATTTTTTCTGGATCTAATTTTTTTAGAATACAATATTATAGGTTCCATTCCTTTAAATGTCAATTGTGTAAAAGATCTAATCTCTTAAAACCCAATCTATTAGTATCTAATTTTTTCAAAGGCGAATTCTTCATTTTCCAATTTTTTTAAGTTTATATTTTTACATTGTCAACTTTTATCAGAATCAAAACAATTTAGGTAATTATTTTTTATATTCTATTTTTAGGATCTAAATTTTTTTAATTTCAAAGTCCAATTTTTCAGGTTTTAATGTTTATGGTTGAGTTTTTTAAAAGTTTAATTTTTCAGATTCTATTTTTCCTAATTTCAGGTTCCAATCTTTTAGAGTTGAATTTATTTGAACTCTAATTTTGTCTAAGAGTCCAATTTTTTGATTTTAATTTTTCAGGATCAAGTTTTTCAGAATCCAGTCAAAGACGAATCTTTCAAAATCCAATTTTTTCATAGTCCAATTTCTTCTTTATTCCAAAATTTAGAATTGTTTTCGTTTGAATATCAACTTATTGTTTAACACTCGAACAAGAACAAAATGGATGTTTTAATTACCATTTAGTTCTGCATCAATAGTTTGATTTGTTAGAGCAAAGTTCATTTTATTTCAATTTTATGTCGAATCTGTCATATATTACCTCGCAGTAACAATTAGAACATACATATTAAATGAAATCATTGGTAAACTATGCACAATTACATAACATTACATGCCTAGTTATCGATCCAACGTCCATGTTATACAGCTTATCGTAAACTGCAGTTAGCAGAGTACAGAGACAATTATACTATTCTAACCATTACAATAAGCTTGCGCCAGATTCCAGTCTCACGAAGGATATATGGTCGTTATTGATGTGTTTAAATAAACATATGAGATGAAGTATAAATCTGTCATGTTAATTATTATTCAAACGGTATTATTTTCACAGTATTGGATTCGTTTACTCGCTGATAATTTAATTCATATAATAATGACTAATTAATCGTATTTATTTACGTTCATAAACAATACGAGTACTATTGAAATTTAATAACGATTAGTCACGATAATGAATTTTTAAATTACTGTTTATATTTGAATACAAAATAAACGACTTATTAGTTATTCATTTTAAGTAAATATTAACAATGGCTTAATTAACAGTACATAAATAATTAAAGCATTGAGGAAAAATGTTTATTGGTTTTGCATATAGTAAATATCTAATATATATATATATATATATTTATATGTGTGTGTGTATGTGTGTTTGTATGTGTATTTTAAATATAGATATATTATATTGATTGTATTTATGTAATAACATATTTTTGTACTCATTTTCAAACTGATCATGTTGATTTTATTTACATATAATATTTTTTATAAAACCAGAATTTCTTTTTTATAACTATTTTATTTTTAATTAATTTATTCTTAAATTTATCAAACAATTCTTAGTATACAAATTTTGTATTATATTAGACTTACATTTTTATCTAAAATAGTAATAATTATATCTAAAATAATATATATATATATATATATATATATATATATATATATATATATATATAAATTGGAAAAGTGACCACTTGCTCATTTGTACCATTTATATTTTTATTTAATATATAATAATTAAATAGATTAGAATTGATTACATTTCATAAATTTTTAATATGTCAATTTTTTTAAAATTTCTGCTAGTTTTCTTATTAAAATATTTTTTTTATAAATTTTAATCATATCACTTGCTTTTGTGACTTTTGCTCAGATTTGTGATACAAAAATAGAACATGTAACCTAGTTATCAAATTTTTCAAAATCATTATTTTTTTAAAAAAAAACCTAATTAGAAATTTGTTTCAAATTTAAACTAAGTATAATTCCAATTGAGTAAAAATAGTAGACATTTTCAGTTATAAAATATTTAAATATCTTTAAACAGAAATTAATATGCATTACAGTTCGTTTTACTATTAGTAATCCAATTGATTAAAAATAAATATTTATAATTGCCAAATCATACTGAGTTTTCTCTGTAGATACAAAATATATAAAACAAGCTCACATAATGAAATATTCTGTTCAACGTATTTTATTTAAGCAAGAATGAATTCAAAGTATTCACGGTAATTTGCGTCTACTCTGACGGGCAGTTGTCATTATCTTTTATTAATGTGTTTTTATAATGACGGACATTTGCTTTACACATTTTCAGTTTAATAAAACTCTTTTGTGCTAAATTCTTTTCAGCATTATTATATAAATGCGTTAACAGTAAAAAATACTTATTTCAGTTTTTAGTCATCTTTTAAAAAATATTATCATAATAATTTAATTCAATGTGCTTTAAACGCTATTTAATCAATCGGCTAAAATAGAGACAAGAATATTCCTATTAAAATATTAATTTACTTTAATAGAAGAAAAGAAAATGCAAATATTCATGAATTTAAAACACATGTATTTTTAACACAAAAAATAATAAATATGTACTTTTTAAAATGAGAATTAAAAAATAGATAGATTAAAATGTTTGACTTTTTTGTAATTTGTTAATATTATTTTGATTGTAATGTTAATTAAATTTTTTATTTCAAATTTAGTTTATATTTTCACATAAATTTAAATTTAATTTATATATATATATATATATATATATATACATGTTATTGACAAAAAAATTAGCTAGTACATAATTATAGATTAAAAATATTTTCTCTGTATAATATAAACTTAAAATCGAATTTTAAAACAATTAAATATAAGAATTTAGCAATAATTTCTCAATAAACTAATATTTATTTTCATATATCATTTTAAAATAATATTAAAATAAAATAAAAATCCTTTAAATAATTTAATTATGTTTAATATTGAAAAGAATTTAACATCCTTTTCCATGTTTTGTATTAAATAAACGATAAGATATATTAATTATAGAAATATTAAGAAGTTTTATTCGAATCTACCTTTCTATCATTCACTAATGTTTAGCTTAAAAAATATAGTCAATTTTTAAGTTTATTTCATTTCAATTTTCTGCAAAAAGAGACAATACCTTTATTTTCCTTAATTCATATTGAGTTTTATTTTTTGTTTAACTTTATCTTACTTTTTCTCTTTTTTGTTTTCGTTCTTTCAGAATGTTCGAGAAAATTATATCATTAGAAAATTGAAGATGATTCACTATTGCTTTTATTTATATTCCTTTGTATTTTCACTCAAGCGACTTATATATTGTCTCTAAAATCGTTGTTATTTTTAAAAAGTTCATCTTACTGTCTTATACTTTTTTCTGGTTCTTTCTTTTCTATTTTTAGTGTAGACAAACACACATACACACACACACACACACACACACACATATATATATATATATATATATATATATATATATATATATATATATAATTATTTGAATTTACAAATGTATGTATACCTTTGTTAAGCTCTTACTGTTTTCTTTATATAGAGTCATCCAAATGTGACGCCTAGATTTGTATTTTATTAAAAAAGGGAAGAATGTGTATAGTTTTTTTAAATAAAATACAAATCCAAGCGTCCCATTTGTATAACCTTATGCAACTATATTAATTTTGTAATATCATTTACATAACTTTTTAAAAAATATCGGTCGTTAGATAAAATTGAATAATTAAATGAAATTAAAATCGTCATTAAAATATTTAATTGTATATATTTTTCTGTACTGTGAATTAATACTTTAAGGTAAATTAAATATGCACTTATACACCGGTACGAACGGAGTGGAGATGAAAGCAACGTACCGAGATGACTGTGTAGAACTGACAACCGTGACGTAACTATATTTCGGCCTCATCTCAGATGCAACTTTGCGGAACGATGTCGGCTAGCATGTCTATAGAATGTCGAGACGCCTTGTATACGAACGATATCGTAACCTCCAACGTCCCACCATCATCATTCCCTTCGATCTCATGCCAACCATGCACAAACACGACACTAAAATATGCACACAACCAACTTAAGCGGTATACCCACAGAACATCCAGAGTGGTATTCTAACAAAACACTTATTCGTGAACATAACTAAATGTCGTAAATTTCCATTTCAGTGTTTTAAAAAATTCCAAGTGTGTGTTAGTTTTACTTAATATTTTTAATGTAATATACGTTCTAGTGTTTCTCTTATTTTACAAAGAAAAAATATTCTTTTTTATATTCCCGAGGAACTAATTTATAAGGGTGAGTAAAAATACAAAAGTACATTTTTCATTTCTAAAATCATCTTTTGGACAATTTATTAAACATTTGTTAAACAATTTGAATTAAAAATAAAATATTCAAATGAATCTTTTATTATATTAATGTTATATTCTAAATTAAAAATATCACATTCTTGAAAAATATTATACTTCATTTTATAATTTATAGACTTTTTTTAAAAAATGATGAAAATCATTGGAAATTTTATATATGATTTCTGTATTAAAGTGATTTGACAATTTAAATTGTTTATTTACAAATATACTAATTTATTTATTATATATTATGTTTGTAAATAAATAATTTAAAATATCATTTGTCATTTGAAATTACTTATTCACAAACATAATATATGATCTAAAAAAATATATTAAAATTATATTTTAATCAATTAAAAGTTATAAAATAAAATGTATTGTTAAAAATGATTATAATCAAAAAATTAATAAAAGTTTATAAACATAGCATCTAACAATTTAAACATTAAATAATAGTATTTTTAATCAAAATATTACGAATCATACGTTGAAATTTTCAACAATACCCAAAAATAAAATCAACAGAAAAGGGATTTCATATTGTATCTTGAAATAAGAATATTGTCTGTTTCATTTGAATATAATTTATTCAGAGAATATTTAAGAATTGAAAGAGGTTTTGTCAATAAACTTTATTTATATGGAAGACGTATATTCTGAAATGATGAATTTTTCACATTTTACGGAGTCAAACAAACCACTCTTATTTTTCATATGTTATCAAGTTGTGTTTAAAATTTTCTTTCAAATCCTAAAAACCTATGATAGTGAATTTTCTACAAAATAAACAGAATATTAATAACATATCTTCATATAAGATATTTACATTTTTTATTTATTGAATATATAGAAAATACATGTATACTAGAATTTAAAAAAAGTATATTTCAAAAAAATATGAAATATATTATATTAAATATAAAACAAATATTATGTAAATCCTTAATATTAATAAATCCTCTATTTGTAATTATATATTATATAAAAGAAAACATCAAAATTTATATTATTATTAATAAAAATAATTTCATTTAAAATTAATAACTTCTAATTTTGTTCTTATGGAATTAAAAACTATCATTTTTTGTGATTAATCTTGATTTGTTTAAAAAAATATGATTATTCCTCATTTATTGATATCCCTCTACAATCGGTTTCGACTATGTATGTTACCATTAAATAAATGAATTTATATCCCAATAGTATTAATTTACACATAGTATAAACCAATTGTAAAAAAATATCAAAAAGGAAGAATAATTCTAAAGTATTTATGAATAGTTTTTTAATAATGCTTGTTATTCAAATTGCAATAAATGAGAAGTGATTTAAAAAAAACTGAACAAAATTTCACATCCTCTAAATATATATTTTTTTTTAATCTGATAAAATAAATATTAAAAATGAAAATCAATTAATAAAATTACTCGTATTTCAATTCTAAAAAATAACAATACTTCAATGGGATAAAATATTTTCGTGAAAAATTCATTCAGTTTTATAAACTCTCTATTGATAAATATTTTTTATCTGATTATTTTTCATTGCCATTGAAAAAATTCTTAGAGTTTCTTTTATATATATATATATATATATATATATATATATATATACTTAATATTTACATTATTATTATTTATTACAATTAATATCCATATATAAAATAAGAAATTACTTAACAAAATTAATCGACATACTTTTTTCGATGAAATTGATATTTAAATAAAATAAGATTTAAATTTCTGAAAAATACAATGTTGTTTCCAAATACCTTAGATTTTATTTACATGAATTAAGATGTTATTTACAAATATTTAACATCTAATTTGTGACTATTCTGTAAATAAATTTTTCTATTCAACAATTTTCTGATATTTATTTTTTATTCGTATTTTAAAATATACATACTTTTAATACCATAGAACGATTTAGTATGTTTATTCGGTGTTCTTGTATATAAACCTCAAAAGAACATACAAAATAAAATATGTGGTAGTAAAAACACATTTACTTCACTCTTGGGAAATTCGGATTCACACATACTAAACTTTTCCTTAGTAAGTAGATTTTCTGTGAATCAGCTTTTTATTTACTCATACAAGCAATCAATTCTTAAGAGAATATTTGACAATTTTAATATTTTATTCTCTATACTTAATATATCGTTAAAATTTTATTTCAATTTGTCTTGAAACACTATATAAAAATCAATTCGTAAACCAATACCAACTATTCACGTTATTTAAATTAAAAATATAAAATCAGTATTGAATATATTTTATTTTCACGAATCTTTATCACAATAATACGTTAAACATTTGCAAATACTAAACAACAAATAGAAGCATTATATTCTTATTTTGTTGAACATAATATAAGTTGAACTAGAGACCTCCGGTTGCGTCTACTACGCGTACTATATTGTGGGAAGACGCTTTTGAACAAATAAGATTACTCGAGCATGTCGAGGGTTAATGAAGTAATTATTTTCTGTTACTCCTTTCCTCTCACATCATGTCTTGTTTACGTTTTTTTTTCATCCTATGAATTTAAAGATGTATACACGTTTTCATGATATTTTTAATTGAAAATCGTAACTATACTTACATACACACACTAAATATAACAATATATATATATATATATATATATATATGTATATATATATATATATATATATATATGTATATGTATAGTTGATGAAATAAAAACAAATAGTGAGTATTGTTATTAAACTTTACAGTATATGACATGGCAACTTTTACGTTTTATTATAACAGAAACTTGTTTTCTGCTTGACACAACAACGTTTCATAGTTATTATTGAAATAACTATGTTGTACTAACAGAATTGTCAATTTTCTTTATTGTTATTGAGCAATTTTGTTAACATACATATTTCCTTCATTCAGAGGTAATTTTAAATTAAACTGCGTTTTTCGTTACATTACAATAACAAACTAAAATCTCTTCAAAATAAATTTCTTTCTCGTTTATGTTCTCATTACGAAATTATGTTTATTTTTTAACTTGTTAAATTTGCTTTTTATATCAATAATATATATATATATATATATATATATATATATATATTAAATGAAATGAAATATAAATATTTATTAAATAATTTTAAACAAAAATAATAACATGTAAATTAAATTATCAAATTTTGGTGTAAATGAATATTCTACAAAATTGTACATTACAGATTGTTTACAACTTAAATAGATAATTTCATATGTTTGGTGGGATATGAAAAGGATCATTTACATTCAGTTACTCCACAAAAAACAAATAATTACAGGGAACAAACAGTAAACAACTACTTTACAATTAAAACGCTCGTGTTTGACCATTACAAAATGTGCGAATTTATTATAAAACTTCGAACTTGTCATATAAAAATTAACAACTAATTAAATTAACACAAATGAATTTTTATCCCCAATACCACAATACTTATGAATTATTCAATAATCATTTATTGTTCACTTTTTGTTTATAACAATAGTCAGTTAATGAGCATTTCGATAGCGATGCCGTCATCCTCAGAGCATTTTTTTTAAATGTGTGTGGTGGTATAAAAATTCATTTGTGTTTAAGTGAACCCGTCACAGTTCCAAAATAAACAATTATAAAATTAAATCATTTTTTGTATTTTCTGTTTGCTCGAACTTTTACTCCTTCAAATTATTTTTAAAGGCTAATAAAATTATTTAAATAATATAAGGTTTTTAAAATACAGATAATTGAAATACTTGAAATTAATCTCTATTTTTTTAAAAAAATAATGAAAAAGTAAAAATATTGTAAATAGTGATTAAAAATATATAATTGATTAGAAACAGTTTTGTTAATCATTCACAATATTTCTAAATAAAAACTATATATTTATATAGAAAGAGAGAAAAGAAGAGATATGAGATTTGTGAGATCATATATTAAAGAAAATATTAAATTTTAATTTTCTTTTTACAATATTACTAATTTCAATATTAACTTTTTATTTCATTTAATAAAATATAAACTAAATTAATAGTGAAAAATATCTGTAATGATATTAAATACTAAATGTGAAATGAAATATTTTTTATAAGAAATTATTTTAATTGTTATTTAATAATTAATGATTATAATATAAATTTCTGTTCAATAATAATTGTGTACTCGTATTATAAAAAAATAGTTTTAAGCCAATAAATTTTAATCCTAACAAAAATAATAAGATTAAAATTTGAAAACACATTTTATTTTATAATAATTTTATACCTACTATTCTATTATCAGAAAATAATGAATTGAAAAAACAAACTAACTTTAATTACAAATGTAACGATTGTTATAAATACATTTTATCTTCATACAAATATTCTCTTCATTTATATTGTTCTTAAGCACATGTTCCAACTATGTTACATCACTAAAATCAAATAACTTAGCGAACTCATCAGATCTGAAGTTTTCAACAAACTCATCGTTGTTGACTACGCAATTAAGATATTACAATGTGTAATTATAATGCAAATTCCGTGAATTTCAATGTATTCTATAGATTTTATAATGATTGAGAATTAGAACATATTTGTATATCGAACTATTAAAGTGATGAATAGATTTTAATTTTAATAGATATTTATTTTATTCACATCACTATTCATATTGATTTTAATTTATATATTGAAATATATTTCAAACTCTTTTGTATTGTAAATAATAACCTCCGAAAAGTTTTTAGTAAATTACACAAAATTTGTTTCCAAATAATTGATATATTTTTTATCTCACGATTGGTTCAATTTACATTCTTTTTGAGCTTGTTATGACTTGATAAACATTTCATACTATCCTAACTCATATAAAATGTAGTATTAATAATAATTCTAAATCTCAACTCATATTTTTATTTCTATTCTCTTTGTACATATTCATTTAATTCATATCATTTATAACAAAGTTATTTTATTATTAAAAAACCTTTGTTCCACTTCTACGTCGATTAATTTATTTTTTTACAGAAAAAACAACTGTATTTATTTTCAGTTTACACCAATAACTCCTATATTAATTTCCAGTACGGCCAAATTCAAGTTTAATCTTATATTGAAGAATACATTAAATTTATTCTGTTTAATTTTTCGTTCATTATTATTCATGAGAGAATATAAAATCTATTTATTAAATCGTGCTTATTAATTATATTATTGTGTGTATAATCCAATAAACCCATCTAATATGTTCATCGTAATTAATAAATAGCGATGTACGAAATTCGTCTCCATTGAGATTATACTATAATGACCCATACAACATAGCTTTAGTTAACGCTTCAATTTTCTGAAACGAATGTCCTATTTTAAAAGGATGTGGATATTCAAATATTTTACTCGATATATATGTACTACGAAAAATTTATTATTATTGTTATTATTTTGTAGTTTATACAACATAAAAAACACTAAAGACATATTTTTTAATTAACTAAACGTACTCATAATTATTTTACTATCACTTTTTGAAATATATAACATGTTTTTAAAAAATGTGATATATATATATATATATATATGTATGTATGTATGTGTGTGTGTATTTGTATTTAAATACTTTATTATTTTCACTAAATAATCTATAATTTTTTGTATAATATTACTTTATCAGAACTATTTTTATTTTCTGTTAAATAATTTATATATAGATTTTTATTCAAATCCTTGAACAAAAAAATGCATGTAAAATTCGAACCATTAAATCTTTTCAATAAATAAATGAAGTATTAAAACTTCCAACTTTAAAAAAAAATAATATTTTTAATAGGGATAAATATTATTATAATTTGATCCTATGACAATCTTCTCAATAATTATTACTCTATTGTATCTCTAATGAATTTTTAATGAGATCATTTTCATACTCATTATGATAATCAGATTTCAATATTTACATTTAAATTATAGTAATCCCTTATAAAAAATTAACCAAACTTTTGTTCTTACTTAATATCAAATTAATAATATGATTGTTCAATCAAAATTAACTTAGAATATCCAAAATTAAAAAAAATAACACGTGATCAATACTTGACAATTTTATTTTAAAAAATATATATGCTTATATATTATATATATGTATGTATATATGTATGTATATATGTAAGTTGTGTTTTGTGATGTTTATCCAATGTATTCTGACATCGCATTGTCATTTTCAGTAGCAGTAAATTACAATGTGTGCTTTGTTAACAATATATGTTACTAAAAACAATACGCACAGCATTAACATAAAACATAATTTATAACCACTGAGGATGACAACATTTTCGTAGAAATAAGGATATGTAAAAATATATAAGTAAAATTCTAACGTAATCTTTCTTTATAGTCTACTTTAAAAGACAATACTTTTGAATGTGCTTCCTTAAACTATATAATTTTATTATATATATATATATATATATATTTATATATTAAAAAATATTAAATGTATATTTTACACAAATTAAATGACATCTGAATAATTAATTTTGTAATTTTTACTTTTTTAAATTTTTTTATATCTTTTTTAAAATTAGAATAGAAGTGAAAAAAAATATTATATTTGTAAAATAAATTTATATTATTTTACTTTGATACCATTATGTTTTTGATTAATTTAAATCAAAATTAATTTAAAATAAAAATAATTCAATGAATATATTAAGGTTGTATGATTTTTCCAACAAATTCTTTCTCTTTAAAAAAATGATTTGAAAAAAAAATTATTAACTTTTTATTTGTAAGAAATTTTCAGTAGTTACCAATATAATTCATAATTGTCAAGTATTTTAAACACAAATAATTTATTTAAATATGAATAAATATATATATATATATATATATATATATATATATATATATATATATGTATTTATAATCTATAATTTTTTGCATAATATTACTTTATCAGAACTATTTTTATTTTCTGTTAAATAATTTATATATAGATTTTTATTTAAATCCTTGAACA
Organism: Neoneuromus ignobilis; assembly: GCA_029203775.1. NCBI lineage: Eukaryota > Metazoa > Arthropoda > Insecta > Megaloptera > Corydalidae > Neoneuromus > Neoneuromus ignobilis. Next base: position 13,900,025 of record CP092091.1, on the reverse strand, counting down.
AAAAAAATCATATAAAATTCGAACCATTAAATTGTTTTCAATAAATAAATAAATTATTAAAACTTCCAACTTTAATAAAAATATTTTTAATAGGGATAAATATTATTATATTATTAATATTTGATCCTATAACAATCTTTTCAATAATTATTACTTTATTGTATCTCTAATGAATTTTTAATGAGATCATTTTCATACTCATTATGATAATCAGGTTTCAATATTTACATTTAAATGATAGTAACCCCTTACAAAAAATTAACCAAACTTTTGCTTTTACCTAATATCAAATTAATAATATAATTGTTTGATCAAAATGAACAATGTCTATAGTTCATATATTTTACATAAATTCTGATTTGTGTAATTATTTAACAGACTACATTGTAAAAATAAACTTAATAAGAATTTAATATTTTTAAAATAATTATATATTATATGAAACAAAAAAACAAAATTTAGATGTTATTCTAGGACAATTGAAAATATTTAAATTTTAGTTAATTTTAAATTATATATATACATATATATATATATATATACATATATATATATATATATATATATGTACAAACTTAAATTATCCTATACTACTTTTTTAAAATAGTAATATAGGATAATTTAATTCTACAATTTTTCAACAACTCTGTGTTTAAGCTTCATACAAATTTTTGAACATTTACTCTAATGACCTAATTATTTTTTTCCAGAAAGACTATTTTACAACCTAAAAACATTTAGAATCTAAAAAAAAACATTACCATTTTTCATAACAATTTAAAATATTTGCCACTTTCAAACAATTGTAAAATAAATATGTTTATTTTACATCTCGGCGTAATATTTGCACTCTTTTTCGTAATAGTTTCGCATTCCAGGTTTACAGCTATTACTTCTACGTACTGAATATGTAGGTTAGTCGCATCGTATAATGTAAGAGTACTATGAGAGGAAAGTTTTGTGAGTCAAGAGAATAATATTTGAGTATATGAAACCGCATTTATTATAATTTAAGTTAGTAACTTGATAAATACCTTTGCTCAAAGTTAGAGAAGTAAGTTTTGTTGTACAACATTACATAATATATTACAATGTTGATATATAAGATTTCGAATTTCAGAGACTTGGTGAATGGGAATGAAGAAATTTATTACTATGATTTATTAAATAATTGACAATTTAATACCCGAATTCCGTAAAACATTTTAATGTTCATATTTTTTTTATTTGTAGATAGTTGTGTTACAGATAATTTATTTTCTGATCTTTATCATTTTATTTATATTATACACGCACGCACATACACACACACACAAACAAATGTATAAATAAAATTACTTATCCAAAAATAGTAACTATTTTCTGCAATAACAGAAAAATCTAATATAACTATTTTTTAAACTAAAAGAATGCACATCCGCAACACTTCATATTACTGCAGTAAATGTATAGTATTGACAGGTATATTTTTCGGTTTTATCTCCAACATTGCTTCAGGGAACATAGAATCGAGGTGAAGTATAAAATGGTTTTGTTTTAAAAATACTGCAAAGTCATTGACCTCGATTTTGGTACAATGCACTTTTTTGGTAAAGCTTAATACTTGATACTTCATAGTACATTGACTGTAAATTTATATTTTTTTAAAAAAGTATTTGCTCTGTTATTGAAAAATATCAATTTATGTTATTATTAAAAATACATTAATGTTTTTAATTGAAATAATAATCAATTTTAATAATAAAAATATACATAAAAGTACAATTCAAAATAATATCTTTTTAAAATTTTAACAATTTTAAATTCTCATTTTTTAATATTTTATAGATATTTTTAGGTTCTTTAAAAAATTCCTATAATTTGGTAGGTGATAATTTTATTCCTCAGAATTAACAGTTATATAACACAAAACATTTCAGTCAGTAGTATTCAATTATTACTGATTAATTACTATTATAAAATAAAAATATTATTTTTTATATGCGTCTATTAAATTTGTCTATAAAATTGTAATCAATGAAAATTTCTCTCAATGTTTTAAATATATTTTTATTTATTTATATGAATATTTGTATATAACTTTCTTTCAACTTTCACAATCGATCAAATCTATAATTTATAGAACAAATTCCGTTGTAGCGTAACAAGGCCGTGATTTAGTCGTTTGCATAACGAATCATTGCCTAATGGGTCATGAAATTGTATCCAAGCTTTCATGTCATTTTCTCTATAAAAAAGATTTTCTCAGGCGAGTCATTAGTTTTCGTTCCAAAAAAATTCTAAAAATTTACAATTAAAATAGACATTTTTATCGTCCAATTTAATTATAACTCCATAAAAACATTACTGTAGTATTAATTTAATTATGCAACTAATATATTATATTCGATAATTTTTTTGAAAAAAGTGTGGTTTCATTATAATTGATTCCTAAAATTTTACCTCTATAAAATAAATTCTCAGATAATATAAATACTATGTTAATAATAGCATGTAATGAATATGAATCAAGTAGCTCGAAAACAATTTAATTAAGGGGTAAAACCACGAATATTAATTTCTTCAAAGAGATTGATCTATATTTAGAGCTCAAATAATTTTACAATTACGAAATCTTAAATATTTACAACCTTTCAGTATTAATTAATCTTTATCATTGAATTTTAATCAATTATTCGAATTCTACAATAAAATCTCTTCAATATAAACGAGATGTTATTGACTTTTATTCAAATTGTATTACTTTATTTTCTTTTCGCATGAAATCTTATTAATGTTATTTCGCTTGAATAATTTTTATTATAACTATATTTATATTCAATAAAGAATTTTGTCAGTAGAAATTTAAACAAAAATTAATTCTTTATTTGTATTCCTTTTAATAATTGATGTAGTAATAGAATAATAATTATTATAATTGAATATAATAATGACAATTTTAATCATCTTATAATAATTTATACGAAATTTATTAAAAAAAACAAATATTATTTTTATTCAAAAATATTAAATTAATAATAAAAATATAAAATTATTAATTTATTTTCTTCAATGATATTAAATTGATTTGAAATAATTTTAAACATATATACAAATATAAATATTTAATAAAAAATATTGTTCTTTTCAGTAATTGGAACTTTTTTGATACTCTTGATTAAATTAATTATAAGTAATATTATTTTTTGTTAGACATCTAAAAGAATAACAAGTCTTATAATTAAAAAATATTTTAATATTATTTCAAAAAAATGAGGTTATTTTAATAAAATTTAGCATTTTATATGTATAGGTGTATATGAATGGAAAGAATGGGTATAAAAAAGAAAATATGAAATATTATACATACATCAGTTAATATAAGTATGTAAGTGATATATATATATATATATATATATATATATATGTACAAGCATGCGTTTGTACGAATAGGTTTGTACGTTCTACTTTTTTATACGACATGAAATTAATTTTACATTTGTAATGAGCGTACCCTTATCAATCACACACTCCAATAACACATCACCGTTAAATTGTAATATAAATGTCCTTACATTATCCAATTATAGATTTAGTTAAAACATTTCCAACCGTTAATGGCTGCCACAAGACCCAAATTTAACAAAAAAGAGAGCTGATTAAGCCTCAGAATCTCTTAAAGCTGAATCGATAATTTATACAGGCACTATGAACCTTTAGATATCTACCGTACGTTGAAAATAATTCACCCACATATTCGACAACGAAGAGAAAATTACAACGTATTTGTAGACATTCATCTATTAATTGTAGTTTTGAGAAATCTTATACCATATTATGTTAAGTAGTTTTAAAAAATAAAAATAAAATGTTTTCTCAAGTTACAATTTGCCATAATTGTCGATGTCAGTAAAAAATTAAAATATTGATTCAAAAATAAAATATTTAGTTTTTTAATGTGATGATTTATAATATTCAAAATATAATATTGTATATAAAACAGAATTTTATCATTCAAAACTAATATATTTAAATATATTTGACCTCGTTTATATTCAACTATTTAGTCGAACCAACTCTTCAGTATACCTATATATAACTTTCAACCATCTAAACAGTCAAGTAACTGAAAAGTTAATATTGAACGTCATAGTCTATTATAAAAGTTTTTGTTCTTTCATTAAAAAACTTTGATACAAACATTTTCACCTTCTCCAGATTATTAAAGTTTTTTTATCACTGAATGAGTTTTGTAGGAATTATAATACGTGTTAATTTCTAAATATAAAATGATAACAATACAGTTGATGGAAAATATTATTTTAACTTTTGATAAAATTACAAAACACATACAAATTCATACCTTCGTTGATTATTTTATTAACTGAATTTTATTTCGTAAAATGAATTACTTAGTAAATATTTTTGAAATAATTATTAACAGATAATAAATGTATTTTTCAAGGGCAATTATTATAAATAATTAATTTACTTATAACTAGTTGATTTTATTAATAATTAAATTTCATATTGTCTTGATATTTTAGTTTAAAAAATATTTAAAATCTTTGATAACAACAGATATTTTCATAGAACATTTTTCAAGATGTTTTTTTTATATTTGTAATAAAAATATATTTTAAATAAACAAATTATATTGATTTTCTCAATATATTTATTAAATAATTTTTATGGATACGATTTATGTATTGAGAGTTAAGAAATTTTATATTTATGATTTTTTTCATTAAGCACTAATGTCGATTGAAAAATCAATATATGATATTTTTACTGAATAAAATTGTATTAATTGATATGTATTTTATTTCTATTCAGTTCTGATCAAAATAAAATATTAAAAAGAGCTCTATTTTATATCTTACTTTATTAAAATAACACATCTATAGTCAAAAAGTTTTTTAAATCACACATGATGCAATATTGAATATTAAATAAACTATTTAGATAATCTAATAAATACAACTTTTATCTTCATGTTTCCACTTGACCAACATAATATTGATAAAGTTGTTCGTAAAATATATATTTTTCAGTCAATTTTAAAGAATATAATGTATTTTAATTATTTGATAAATTAAAAAGTAATTAAAATTGATTTAGTATATTTTTAAAATTATTTTTTACTGAAAATAATTTTATGACAAGAAATAATATTACAAATAACAGTTTTAATAATCAATTTTGTAAAAATTCATAACATTTTTATGCCATTCACTGTTCAAATTTATCATCGTAATTTAAGTTATTAGTAATATTTAATAATATTGTAACACATTTTTAGTTTTGTACTGAGTTAAGTAATATTCAGTATTCAATTTGTTAAAAACTAATAAATAAAAAATATATTCTTTAATTTTCAAATATCTACAAATGAGCTTTTTCAACTTTTGTTTTTCGATAAGAAACTTTTATAATTTTCCTTTCCATTATAAATCTTTATATCTAACGAAATGTAATTAATTTAAAGACAATATTTCTTATTTCTTTTTCTATTTTCTGAAGGTCAATTACAGTAATATAAATCACTTTTTCTCCTCATTCTCTTGTGTACATAAACAGTATCCGACAGTCAACTCTTCCAATAAAACAGGAATGTTGTGGTTGTAATTTAACCACACACAACCGCCAGATGGGACCGTTGGTTCAAATGCCTAGAGAAACTTAATTCTTGTAACGGTATTTATGGCAAGATATAATGTTTAAAACTGAAATACAAATTCAGATATATATTATATAAATAATTGTAATAAAGTATAATAAATGCCAGGGAAAGAAATTATATTAATTAAATTATTTTCGAATAAATAATATATTTTTGTTCAGTAATGAATTGATTTTTTATTTAAAACCGAATTAAAAAAGTAACAATCTTTCACTACAACATGTTGTTACTTTTTTGATATTAAAATCAAAGAAGTGTATTTATAAAAAATAAATTATTTTAAAAAATATATTTTAAAGAAATGAAAATTGAATATTATATTATATATTATAATTTTTTCAAGAACGATTCATTAATATTCAATTATTTGTCTAAAATATGACTTATTTAATTCATTTTTTCTTTCTATATTACAAACGTTTTATTTCAATTATTGTACATAAAGATATATTTCATTTGCAATAAATATTTTTTTATTTAAAAATAGGAAATAGTGTTATTAATCACTACTAAAATAAATGTGAACCAATTTTATTTTTGAAAGAAAATCAAATGAGATTTTCGTTATATTTATATATATATGCATGTATGTAGATATATTTATGCAAACTCGTTTCATCATATGTATTGCGCTGTTGGATACCTGCTCTACCGAGATTTCCAACAGTGAATTTCGATTTCCTTCTGACACCAGAACAAGTTTTTCTTAATAAAATTTCCGTAGCTCTTTAAATTGTTACTTATATAACTATAAATTTGACATACTAAGTCTTTCAATTTTCGTAAAAGTTATATTCACCATAAATTAGGTTTCACAAACTTGGCTCTGTTGTAATTTTGTCAAGTTTAGTAATCAATAATTTATTGTTCTTGTAATCATCAAGAAATTAAAGTATTTTTTTTAATTTTAATTAATCATTAAATAATAAAAAATATACTTGCACATCAAAATTATTTGAAATACAAAAGGGTAAAACACAAATTAAAACTGGTCTTATTTTGTAGATATTTATAACGATTCTAATTTTATTTAACGAATATTAAAAATAGTCTTAATTACTACAACGTACAAAATACATTTTGTATAAACGTATTGATTATAAAATTGGTATTCATAATTAAAAGACTACAAACGTAGCATTAAAAGCAATGATTTATAAATTAATTAGACAATTTCATGTTCGAAATGTTATTAAAATAAACATAATATCAGTTCAATTTATTAAAATTACGTTGAAAATAAATCAATTAATTAAAAAAATGTCATGAATAAAAATTAAAGCACAAATAAGTCAAATGAAAATTTAACAAAAATATTAAATAAATTTGATTACATTTCGAGAAATATTATATATTCATCTATTTGTTTCATAATTTCAATTTAAATATTATTTTTTCGAATAGCACTTAATTGCTTTTATTTTATTATATTTAATCTCATTGTCATTTTAGTTAATATTTGTTAAAAAAGTTCTATTTTAAATTCTGTTAATTTTTATTGTTCATAATTATTTTTAAACATATTCTATAGCATTAATGATAGAATACAATTTCACTCATATGACCACCACGACTTCACTTGACATAGACCATTCATTTAGTCCAATTTTTAATCACTTTTTCACATAATTGGGGACGAATTTTATGAATTAAACGTTTAATGTTTATTTTTAATCTTTCTGTTATTTGTGGTTGATCAGCATAAACCAATGATTTCACATAATTCCACAGAAAAGAATTCAATAATCTTGATGGGTCCATTTCATGAAATAATGGACTCATTAAATTTTTGTTTCAATAAGTCTGTTGAAGTTTTTACAATTTCTAAGGCGTTGTTGAAATACTAAACGGTCCATAATAATTTAATAAACTATACTGAGTAGAAATGTCAAAATGATTTTTAAAAAATTCCAACATGGCTGCCACCAGCTGTCAAAGTTCTGACTTTCTATTGGAAAACAATATATATATATATATATATATATATATATATATATATATATATATATATATATATTAAAAGGTAGCAGCTACTAAAATTCAACAGTTACCAAACATATCTGATTTCGAGCAACATAAATTCAACCATTATCACAGGATAACTAAAAGTCAAAATGAATATATCTTAATTGTGTTTAATGTGTAAGAGACAGTTGAATTATGAAGTTGTTACCAATCCCACGTACACGTACCATAAATAATACTTGTAAAGTGATGTTATACATTCTCATACATACCATTAATGTACAATTCAATTAATGTTCGTATTTAGTGAAAATGAATGTGTCTATGCATACGAAGCAAACTATGTTACAAGGTGGTAGAGTTGAAAGCGAGAATCTTCTTCCATCAAATGGATTCGTTGCACAATCCAATCTCACTGAGATGCTGCCATTGCTGGCTTTTAGTGAGATTGATCTGCACCGTTCAACGATATACAGTAACATCGCTCGTCCTTGTTTATTCTTTTTAGATAAGTAGAGTTTATAATATTTACAAAAAATCTAAAGTAACATACTAATTGTTTTTTTAAACATTTTGTTTATAAATAAGTTCAATGATATGTATTTATGCATACACACACACTTAAATACATATATACATTTGAGTTTGATGTATGAACAATGTTTTTTGTGTGATTAAATACTTTAACATTCCACAAATTCAAAAAAAAACTTAAAAGGTTTTAAAAAATCTATTTAACACATATTTCATATGTATTTTATATTAATATAAATTTTTTGCTTATTTAAATTGTTATTTGATCAAATATTTAAATACACATTTTTTTCTTTTCATCCATGTTTACTAAATGCATCCTTAATATAATTTTTACAAAGAAATTCATTGCACTTTGAAGTTAATTCAACAAGTACTACCAAGCAATAACCCCTTTTTTGTATATAAATTTCATTCTTGTATATCCAAATTATATATATATATATATATATATATATATATATATATATATATATATATATATTCACAATAATAATTCAGATTTGAAATGAATGTTTTCTTGTTTCAAACAATTTCAGGGTTGAGCAACCGAAGGTAACTAATGAATGTTCTCCAAAATACCTGTAATATATACGCGTATACAGAGCGAACCAAAATAATTACCGACGATATAACAGAAATTTTCTATAATATGATCAAACTGTTCAAACATGTTTACACTGTATTCGAATGACAGAATGTATATTAATTATTTGACAAAAATAAACATTTATGCCAATTACTAAATGATATGAAAAGTAAATTTGGTATTCATAACTGTTTTAAATCACCCTTTTTATTACTAAAAGTATATATTTTCTTTCAATTTAACAATATTTTGTATATTTTCATTTATTTACATTTTATATCAATACTAAATAAGAAACATACATTCTATATATATATATATATATATATATATATATATATATATATATATATATATATCGTTTGAATAATATATTATTATATTAATAAAACCACAATTTTCCATTAATGTTATATCCTAGGGATACAAAATACATAATTATTAATTATTTAACAGTTGATATTGAATGAAAAATGAAACTAATAACTGAAAATAATTTAATATAATTAATTACTATATAAAAATGGTTAGAAATATTTGTATAAAAAATAAAAATGAACTGAATACATATGACCTTTTAATTACAATTATATATATATATAAATATATGTAAGTATGTATGTGTGTATATGTGTATGTAAACTACTTTAAAGGATTATAAAGAAAAGTTTAACTGAAAACAAGTTTCAACTTTCTGACAAAGTAATATTTAAAGTTCGGAGAAGACTTGTTGCTAGCAAACTATTAAACCAAGACAACAAACTCAAACTTTTCACATAAGATTGCGGAAGTTCTTATGCTTACACTATAATTGAATGCAAATATGAAATTACGTTCGCATATATTTTTCAAAATAAAATTAATCAATAATGATATTGCCTTCCAGTAAATATATATATTTTTTTCATTTTAAAAGATTTCAATCTCTAAGTATAATTTACATATATATATATATATTAAAAATAGCAATAGAAAAAAATTATGCAATTTTTAAAATACAATAGAAACAGTAGATACTAAAATAATTTCGTACACTGGAAGTTTGTGATTATGCATTGATTTGAATCGATACATTCCTTTAGCTAAAAGCAACAGTTCGTTTCGTAGAAAATAGAATAGGTCGTATCTTTTTATTTAACTACTTTTAAAAGTTTCCTACTTTTACTCTCATTCAGACGTTTCTTTAATCTTGGTCAATGGGTTTCCTTCGGACTTGTGATTATTATGATCCATTACAATACAATAGTAGTTTTTATTTAACAAAATGAAACTTCTTTTAAATTGATTAAATCACCTATTTTCTAAACTTTATGTACAAATAATTTGTCGTATAAAAATAAATCGAAAAGAATAGAACATTTTTAATAAATATTCAATGGTGTAATATTTTTAATTTTTTGAATGTATATATTAGGTCTACCGGAAAATTCTGTCCGATAATGTCATCTCAAATTTCAAAGATGAAATTACAAATTAACGTCACGCTGAGAAGAGGTTATTGGTTACGAAGGAAAAATTATATTGTTCAGTAAATATTAATAAATATATTAAAAATGTATTATGTTTTTAATTCAAAAACGAACAGAACTTTCCGGTAGACCTAATAAATATATATATATATATATATATATATATATATATATGTATGTATTCATGTATGTATGAATAAACATTTAAAGTACAAAAAAATATGCTGAATGTTCAAATTGAAAATTTCATTAATAACTTAAAACATTAATTCTCGTTTTGTATTATTCCAGGTTTTATTTCAACAATCGTTACATCATTCGATTCGCATCTTCGCGGACCAGGATTCGTAATGGAACCTCCAACACGACTCGAATTTTCCAACTCGAGTGGCGGGTGGTTAGATTGTTCTGCTTCCGGAAGTCCGCAGCCATCAATAGATTGGCTCAGTGTGGACGGTACGTCTGTCGGAGATGTTTCCGGTGTACGTAGAGTGTTACGTAACGGTACTTTAGTGCTTTTACCGTTCGCTGCGGCTGCGTATCGTCAAGATATACATAGTACAGTGTACAGATGTGTAGCATCGAACTCTGTCGGTAGAGTTATTAGCAGAGATGTTCAAGTGAGAGCAGGTGAGTTTAAGATATATTTTAATACTTTTTCATTTATTATACATACATACATAAATGCATACACATATATATATATATATATATTTGATTGCTTAAAGTTACCAATAAATATTAAAATAAACATTTGATTAATTTTAAAATTGTAACTATTGCCACTTTTGTAATAGTGTAAAATTAAGAATGTAAAATTCTCATTATAAAAAATACTAGACAAGTTTTAATAAATTTGAAAGATATTTCTTTTTAACTCAACCTGTCAGAAGTTATTCTTAGAACTTCTTAGAAGTCTTCTGACCTAATATCGCGAATCAAACATATTGATGCCAATAGAATTATTCTATACTTAAAATTATTTTAAACTATGAAACAACATAAAGTATTAAAAAAATATCAAAAAATTACAAAAAACTTTAGTAATTATGTAGGTCAAATATAACAAAAATCATTTTATTTGTTGTTTTGGAACTGTGCCTGATTCACTTTACACAAATGAATTTTAACCCCAACACCACAATAATTTAAAGTGTTTAATAATCACTTCAATAAATGATTATTGAACACTTTAAATTATTGTAGTGTTGGGGTTAAAATTCATTTGTGTAAAAAAATCATTTTTTTAAAAATTAAAATGTCTAATCATTTTTTTACAAAAAAATGTATTCAAACCAATTTATTTTTTAAAAATAAGTTTTTATTCAAGATGACTGTTACAAAATTTAAATTTCTATAGGGTCTTATAATATCCACACCTGAACTTTGACAGCCGATCGTGGTTATATTTAAAATGACAGCGCTGTCATTCTATGACGTTAGTATTCTGTCATAGCTGCCATTTAATCATGGAAAACTACATGCTTCGACAACGCGTCAAAATTGTGAAGAATTGTTATAAAAATTATAATAATTATAAAAATTCTGTTCACCAAACGTTCCGTGAGGTACGTAGAATTTATGATCGACATGAACGTCCTGCCGAAAGCTCAATTCAACGACTTATCGCAAAATTCTAGGAAAACGATTCAGTAATACATGTGCGTCGCCGCAACGCTCGGTCCAACGAGGATATTGTTGCTGTTCCTGAAAATGTACATAAAAATCTAAACCTGTTATTTTTTCATCGTTTACAAGAAGTGAGCCTTTCCGCGACTTTAATTTGGCGAATTTTGCGGAAAGATTTCTGTCTTCATCCATACAAGATTCAATTGACTCAAGAACTAAAAAGGACCATAGCATTCGTCGGACGTTCTCTGACTGTACCGTTGAGCAGTTGGAAACGGATCCCAATTTTGATGAAAAATCATCTTCAATTACGAAGCGCATTTTTGACTGAATGGCTTTGTAAAGAAGCAAAATTGTCGGATCTGGGACGATTCTAATCCACAACAGTTTCAGGAGTTTCTTTTGCATCCAGAAAAACTGACTGTTTGGTGTGGAATTTAGTCGGGCAGCGTCATCGGGCCATATATCTTCCGAAATGAAAAAAGCAAGGCGCGGTAACTGTCAATGGCGAAAAGTATCGAGAGATGATAACTGATTTTTTTAACTTGAATTGGATGACATGGACATAGACAACATTTGGGTTTAGCAAGATGGTGCTACGAACCACATAGCGGGTGACAAAAGTTTCCAGGTCGCGTTACTTTGAGAAGAGGTGATGTCAACTGGCCTCCAAAATCATGCGACTTAATACCCTTAGATTATTTTCTTTGGGGCCACGTTAAGTCTCTGGTCTATGCCAATAAACCAGCAACAATTGACGACCTGAATAACAACATCATTCAAGTCATTACTGAAATCCAACCCGATTTATATGGAAAAGTCATCCAAAATTGGGTCTTTCGAATCGACTCCTACAAAAAAAGCCGTGAAGCCCGTTTGAACGATGTTATTTTTAAAACATAATGGCATTGAATGTACTTCAATCAGCAATAAAAAATTCTTTCATACCTTACATACAACTCGTTTTATTTAATTTTAAAGATCTAACACTCTTATTGAAAACCCTTTACAACAAATATTTCATTAATTATGTTGAGTCTACACTTATTAAATATTATATTATATATACATTATTTCATCATATAAAATAAGTATTTTTAAAAAATATACATCATTTTGAAATTAATGTAAAAAACTCTAGACAATTAGATGATTGAATATTAGTTATTAATTTTTAAACAGATAACACAATTTCTATTTTTTTACAGAACATAATAATACAATATTTTTTTAACATTTTATATATTATATAGAGCCATCCAAATGTAACACCTAAATTTGTATTTTTTAAAAAAGAAACATGTGTATATGGTTATGTATAAGAAAACATGTGTATAGTTTCTTTCCTTTTTTTAATAAAACACAAATCTAGGCATCACATTTGGATGATCCTTTATATATATATATCGATTATATTATACTTTGGTTTTCAAAATACTAAAAATATATACACATTTATATATATATATATATATATATATAAATATATGGAGTAATCATACTAAGTGTAAAGTATATGAAGAATACAAAAATCGACTGTCGAACTGTCCTGAAGTTTTGTTTACTTGAAAAAGAACTGCAAAAAAACGACACACAAAGAGCAAACCGACGAATTACAACAATAGCGTATCGTGAAGACATAAGATATAAAGTATGTGAATATAAAAGAAATCTGAATACTTAAGATAACAGACTTATAAAAGGATCAGACCGAAATAAAGAGGCAGAACATTTTTAAATTTTCTCTTTGTATACTTTTTCGTTTATAATAGCAAAATATGCTATATTTTACACGCATAAGGTCTTAAAAACGACTATAAACCATTTATACGAATTTAGAACTGATATAATATTTACATATATTTACAATAAACTCAGAGATGACACTCTATTTTATAACTATAACTTATACTGGATATTTCAATTTTTAGATTAAAAAAAAGTCGATAGAATAGTTGGTATAACTTATTTTATATTCAATATCTTACAAGTAAAATACGAATATGACAAATCATTTTTCATGTTTTTTTTCTATTATAACTTATTTACAAATTTAATTACATATTATATTTTGACTTATTTTATTTCACTCTTAAATTATTTTTTATCACCACTTACAATAAAATGAAAAGATAAAGAAGCACTAATTAATTTAATTATTGCTTCAGTTTTTGAGTACCACATAGACCTATTTTTTAATTATACACACACACACATACATACACATTCTTTTTGTGATTATAATATAATAATGAACACATTTACTTAAAACATGTACATTTGTAAACTAGTGTTTAATTGAAAAAAATATTTTGTTTCTATTAAAACACCAAGAAGGAATAATTATAACCAAACTGTTTTCCGTGATATATTATACACTACTTTGTCTATTTATTAAAGTATATTATGGTTTAAGCTTAGTGATGTCACCAGACACGAGTCATTTATTACAGTTATTAAATTGAAGTCCTTGTTATCCACAAGAACACTTTAACTTTCGTCGTGATTTTTTTATACAATAAATTAGTCTCATTTTTCTGTCGGAAAAATTATTAATTACGTTCAGGGTGTAGAATTTCTGAATGGATAACATCAATCTATATATTTTCGAAGATTAGGTTTCAACCACGTTGTTGAAATAGCGTACTGATTTTGAATTTCAAATTTTTCGCAATTTTAGTTTAACATGAGAGAATTATTACATTAATTTAACAACAAGGGCGAATGATGTCCAAACTTAATTATTAATGGAAATTTTATGGAATTATTTATGAGCAACCGATTATTATGTTTATTGTTTGATTCATTTTTTATGTAAGCGCCTGTTGGTTTCGTATTGAAATATTTACTATGTTTAAAATCATGCAACACAAATTATAATAAATTGATATTTAATGCAAAAAATGTTTTCCATACAATACATTAATCAATGTTCCTTATTTAAAAATTCACATTTTTAAACCAAATAATATTAAAAAAAAACAATTATTTTACATTACAAATACTTTATTAGTTTATATTTATTGTTATTTTTCATTAATATTTTGTTTAATTTAAATTTTAATTTGATATTTGTATATATTATTATTTATATTAAGTATATTTATATAAATAAATAGAGAGATAAATACATCTATATAAAACAAATATTATTATAATTTTTTTTTTTAATTTAATTAAATATCCGTTAATATTTTCTTGAATTAATAATCGATTGCAAGAAATTTCATATATTTTATAATTTATAAAAATAAAAATTTTGTTCCACTGAAAAAAATTTCAGTAAATGATATTTTTGGTTATTTAATTATTAATATTCATCAATTCATTCATTATTCATTAGGATATTTTCATATTTTCTGGTTTAATTCTATTGTTGTTTTTAACAATTTTTCATATGAATAAATAATATAGAACATTTGTTTTCAAATACTGTGTTTTATATAAATTTTGTCATTAAATTACAAATATTTAAATATGAAGAGAAAATAATTTCAATTTGAAATATTTTTGAATAATATATATATTTATGACTAGTCTAATATCATATTTTTTTATAGATTTTAAATAACGCCATTTTATTATGTTCATCAATATTATAACGAATTATTTAATTATGTGTTTTTATTTTTTTTATTCACACCTAAATACCTATTCCAACCCCAATGAAATTACAAATATATTGAAAAAAGTTTTTTTGTGTTCAAATTTATTAAATAAATTCATATTAAATATCATATATATTTATTTAATAATATTTTAAAAACATTTATTGTTTACTAATAATAAAATAATAAACTTTGAAGAAAAACAGATAATAATAAACCAAAAAATTTTAACACATAAACGCTAAATAAAATAATAAAATTATTATTTACAAAAATATATGTTATGATATTAAATATTTATGTCTCGTTTAAATACATTTAATTCTGTTCTCAAAATTATCTTCAAAATATAAATTCAATTTATTTTCCACTTCAACACAATTTGTAATAAAATTATTCATTATTTAATTTTTTACACACATACTTTTCAAAGAAGTAAAAGTTTACAATAAAATATAAAAAACTTTATATAGTGACTTATCTCTTTGTATTTTATTTATTGTATTTTTTATAAAGATTATTATTTATCTTCTAAGAATTCTTTTATACAATATATTGTAATATTATTTTATTATAAAATATATTTAATAAATAAATATTGAAAATATTCTAAGAAGTTACTTAAATAAATATTGAAAATCAATAAGCGATATATTTTTAAATAAACTGTGAACTTTAAACAATTTATTTTTCAAATAGCAATAGAAAATTATATTATGTAATTTTTAATTTTAACAATTTCGTTTTTAATTATTTTAAATAAGACGAATCATTCTAACATACATTTTAAACACCTATATTAAATGATTTGGTTATTTATATATTAAAAGTATTATCATATATAAATTATATACAAAGTATTATCATTTATATAATATGAGGAATCATATATTTATATATATAAATATATATAAACTTTCACGAAACGGTAGTAAAATTGAATTTATATGAATCCTTTTTATTTGTATACATAAATGAAATATTCTATTATTGACTGCTTTATTACCCAAGAAATTTAATTGCATTATAATCTAATATTTTTTTATAAATAGTACACAATAGTATATTAATGTAACTTCAAAGCATTTTATAAGTTTGTTTGAAATAACAATGTTATTATTCATTAATATATATAAATAAATATATATATATATATATATGTATATATATATAAATATATAGAAGAGAGAGAGAAAGAGAGAGAGAGAAAGAAAGTAGTAAATCTAAAGAAAAAACGAAAATAAAAAAATGTCATTAAATTTTCAACAAAATAATTATACAGTTTTTGAATTATAATTTTATTGCTTATATGTTATTTAGATTATTTAATATTTAAATACAAAATAAAATAAATGCCATAGAATTTTAAAATATTACAAAACAAAATATTAATGTTAAACTTACTAGAATAAAGTATTTCAATTTGTAATTAAAGCACGCAAACTTCGTAAATTATTTTACGATTAAGAATATTATTTTCTGAACAGTAGATAATAATTCATAAGCATATAATTGGTTCACTTCAGATAAATTGTTTAGCTTACAATGAATTAAATTTACATTTTTTATAGCCAACAACGAGATTTATGAAAAATCTTTTTTGAAAATAAATGACATTTTTTAAAGAAAGAATCATTAATATGATTTTACTATCTACATTTTGTTGTACTTTATTGACAAAATAATAATCACTAATGTTCAATTAATGATGTTTTTACATATAGAATTTCACAAACAGAAATAATTAACAATTTTAATTAAACCATAGTGTTATTTCATTATTTATTTTACACTATATATAAATTTACTACATAAATGTATATTTAATATGATATTATTTTTTACTTATATATATATATATATATATATATATATCCTTATATAAATGTATTTGGACTTATTTATAAAATCTAATTTATTTTCTATTTTATTCATAAAATTAAAAAGTCAAACTGATAAAAAAATAAATAAAACTTTAAAAAAGTTTTATTAAAATACAAACCATGTACTAACAAAGTACTATACAGGTTTAAACGAATTATTTTTAAATTTCATTCAATAGCTAACAAAATATATTATTTTTTTATCACGATTAATGTAGAATACGAAAATTTAAATTAGTAAGTTTTATTTTGTATTTTTATTATTTCGCACATTTTACTTCAAATATACTCGTTTATACTTAGACAAAATTTACAAACTTTTGTAATTACGGGAATATCGTCGAGTTGAACATTTTCAATCTTGTTACGTTCAACTTTTATTTTATTTTTGATGACTTCTGTTACATATACACACACAACACACACACGCAGATATATAAAAGAGAAATATACTTACACAGCAATATGTTGATAGAAAAAGTAGTAATAACATTAATTACAATTATAAATTGCTATTAGATGTATAATATCTGTCATTTTACATTTTACCACGTAATTATAAAATTTATATTTAAGTTAAATTTATGATATCATGTTCTGAGAATGATTAAATAAATACTAAAATCCTCATTAACAAAAATTAAAAATTAACTGTTTATTTAATACTCCTATAATCTTGTATCGGAAAATAATTCCTTTTTAAATATTAACAACTGGAGCTTAACTTCATATACAACGAATTGAAAATTACATTGAGCTTCCACTGATGGAATTATGGCACCTTATATATTTATCTGACATTACATCATTGGATTATTTTTATTTATTTATTTATTTTAATAAACAGAAATTAAAAAATAGTGAAAAATCATATAAAACTTGTAATTACATACATACATATATATATATATATATATATATATATATATATAGTATGTGTGTGTGTGTTGCAAATTATTTCAAAAGTATATTTTGAGATATATTTTTAAGCCAGTTACAACACTACTCATTTCAAACTTACATTAAAACGTACGCTTCAAAGATCGTACAACGAGAAATGCATCTTTTTTTAATGTCATTCAGTATCTCGGTTCAGAAAAAAGTTCATATATACAGAAACATACAACTGAATGCTATGTTTCTATTGAGTACATCTCTTCATTTACACGCTACGACGAAATCCGTACGGGAAACACAAAAGTACTGTAGTGCTGAAAGCTTCGTCTCGCCATATATCTAAATTTACGCGTAGGGTAAAGTGGAAAAGCATCATAGAGTATTTTATTAGATTTACTATAATATTTCTCAACAAAAATTATATAAATTTGTATCTAGTCATAAAGCAGCAGAAATATATTTACAAAATGTAATGCTGAATGCAGATTTTTGAAATGGTTTTTATAAAAGAAATTAATTTCTCTAATTACCTATTTACCAATACACACACACATAGGTATATATAAATTATTTTTACAAACGATTAAAACTTAAATCTTTATATATTATTTACATGAAAACACTACATTTATCAAAAAGGAAAAAATAAAAGATTTTTTTTTATTTACTTAAAATCTCAAAAATAATAATTTATAACTTAACAATCATTTTAGTGTAATTAAAATATTTAATTAAAAACTCAACATAATACATTTGAAATAAAATTTAATTGTTTAATTTATTATATAATTAGTCTAGATTTTTTTAAATTTCATAATCTAATTGATTTAAATTTCTGGGTAATATATTTCAGTATTTTCAACTAGTATAAATAAATTAAGTTCAGATAATAATTTGAATTTTAAACTGATCAATCTTGTTAATATTAATTAATACGTTTTTCTACGTTTACTTAAAACGTCTTTCCAATAAAGTGTAATTTCAATTTTTAAATTTAATTAAAAAACAATTTCCTATAATTAATAAGTTGACAATTTAAAATATATTTTCTTATGCGAAGAATCAATAATCATTCATAAATATTTTTTTTGTTAATTTTCAAAATCGTTTTAAAAAATAATATATTACAATTTGTTTGATTTTTTTAAAAACTTTAAAATCCTTCAATAAGAATTAATAATTGTTAACAAATATTTATGTATTTTAAAAACGTATTTTAAAATTATTTATGTATTTTAAAAACGAATAGTATATTTTAATTTCTTTAATAATTTTTTTATAATTCGAAATTATTTTAATTTTACAACAGTGTACATTTTCTTTGACATTTGATAAAAGTACATTAATTAAAAGAAAAAATGTTTATCACTAAAAATTAAATAATGAAAACACATATTTATAGAAAATTAAAAAAAAAATAATTATATTTTCATTTCGTTTTATTTCAATCCATATATTTTTATACAACTAAAAAATTAGCTGGGCTTGTTATATTTATTTTCTTGTGAACATTTTCATTATTATTTTAAAATAAATGAGAATATCATAAATTTTTACATTTGTGATTATTTTATTAATATTTTATTTTTACATATATTAGTATTTTTATCAACTATACATAAGTTTATAATTTATAATTAAACAAAATAATAATGTAGAAAAATTATTTTGATAATTTTTTTGTAAATATCGTTGGTTTATATTATATATTAATTATTTAATTATTTTAACAGACGTGTATTAAATAATGTAGAATAAAAAAAATTAAATATAATAATGAAATTAAAAAAATGAAATTCTTAAATAAGTGTATTTAAGAAATGAAATATGTTTAAGAAAAAATAATTTTGTACATTTTAATAATACTACTAGCATGATATATTCAATGATTAAATATGATTACTAAATTTTTAACCTTAAAATATAAATTACAGTTAATTTTTAATCTTTAAAATGTCACACTGTATTTTACAATTTTAATGTACAAATATATAACTCACTAATTATTGTTGATGATTTATGTTCATATTGATTCACTTATAGAAAAAGTTTTATTTCGATAATGTTTACAAAAAATATAATCATTCAAAAAAGATTTCTAGTGGAAACTGTTTGCTGCGTTAACCGTAAATGATTGATACACAATTTCCATACAGGTCAAATCAGTTATGTAGGACTGATATCCGGGAAACCATTTTATACAATGACAAATGTGTCTATCTAACACGAATGAAAAATTTGATTGAATTTGTAATCCACTAGTCTTTGAAACGTATCAGATACATAGTACGTGATATCGTAAGCTCCCTTTTCATAAATCTCTTTTATTGTTAAAATAAAAATACTTTGAATGTTTCTATAAATTATAACATTTGGTTTTTAAAATATTGAAGAACATATTACTCGCAGACCCACACACAGTATCACGCACACATTCACAAACACACACACATTTACATATATAAATGTATGTGTGTGAGTATATTTGTATATATAAGTATGTATTACCAAATATGAAAAGTTTTAATTCATTTATTATACCATATAATAAATATGTTTTGCTCGCTTTATACGTATTTATATTTTATTTTATATTCGTTTCTGTTATTATTATAGCAATTATAAATAATCTTATTAAAATATTATATATTCATAAAACGCTGGAATATTTTTATATGCTATTTAGAAAAGTTTTCGTATTTATCTATCTGTCTATATATATATATATATATATATATATATATATATATATATATATATATGTATATATATAAATAAATAATTTAAAGACTATATATTAACTGCGAAAATATATTTACTTATAAATAATTCATAACGTAAAAACGTACTGTTAAAAATTTAATTTTTCGTAGTTAAAAATATTTTTTTAATAATTTCAATTTCCAATTAAATATAACAAAATATTTTATATTAAATTTTGTTCTTAAATATAAATCTTCAATTTTTATAAAAATGGAAAAGTTTTAGTACAAATAAATATTATTATTTAATTTTAAATTTTAATGAAAAATTTGTGATTTGTTCAAAATCGTTTCCTGATAATAAAATGTATCTAGTCGAATTACAAAATGAATTTTCTACAGAAATCCAATACTGTATCTGCAAAGAACTGATTTGTAACAAAAAATTGATCAAATTCAATATTTCGATTTTTGGTCAAAAAATTACCACGACCTATAGTATGGAAAATTTGACAAAAAATCAACATTTTTCGAAAACGATTTTTTCGGCATAAAATCATAGATTTATTATTAAAAATGATATATTATCATCAAAAAATGCATTTGTTTACTTACAGTTTGATACTTCAGGCCACAAAGTCGATGTGATGAAATTGTGAATTTAGGAGTCTGGAAACAAAAAAAATAATTTTTGAAATTTTTAATAAAAAAATACAATTTATTTAAATATGAATATAATACTTAATTGAATATAATATTTTTTGTAAACAAAACTGTTTTTAACCTAAATTAATCAATAGTTAATTATTTTTTTAAATTTTGATTATTTACAAATATTTCTATATTAGTTAAAAATCGTTTTCTAATCATAAAATGTATCTAGTCGAATTACGAAATGAATTTTCTATAGAAATCCAATACTGTAACTACAAAGAACTGATTTGTATCAAAAAATTGATCAAATTCAAAATTTTGATTTTTGGTCAAAAAATTACCACGACCTATAGTATGGAAAATTTGACAAAAAATCGATATTTTTTAAAAATGATTTTTTTGCCATAAAATCACAGGTTTATTATTAAAAACAATATATTACTACCAAAAAATATATTTGTTTACTTAGAAATCGATATTTCAGGTCACAAATTTGATTTGATGAAATTGTGAATTTTCGAGGCTAAAAATGCAAACACAATAATTGAAATTTTCGATTAAAAAATACAATTAACTTAAGTATAAATTTAATATTTAATTAAATATAATATTTTTTAAAATAAAATCCATTTTAAACTTAAATTAATAAATAATTGATTATTATTTTAAATTTTAATTATTAAGGAGAATTTTTGGATTTGTTAAAAATACTTTTCTAGTTATAAAATTCGTTCTGTTGAGTTACAAAATCAATTTTCAACAGAAATCGAATAAATTAACTAGAATGAATTGATTTATATAAAAAATGATCAAATTAATAACTTTAATTTTTGGTTAAAAAAATACTACGACCTATAAAATATCGGTCGGCTAGCAGAAATAAAAACGCCTAATAGTATGTCACTACTAGTTAGTGGCATGCAATCTACTGGCATGCAACCTAGTAGCACGCTACTATTAAAAATTCATTTTGTTAACAAAAATTAGTTTCTAGTGTAATATAGTAATAAAATTTATCGAAAATTTATTTTTCGTTATTTTATAATATAGAAAATTTGACAGAAAATCAGTATTTCTTAAAAACAATTTTTTCGACATTAAATAAGATTTATTATTAAAAACAATATATTAATACCGAAAAATGAATTTGTTTACTTAAAAACACTTATTTCATACAATGGAGTAATTTTAACAAAATTGTGAATTTTTGAGGTTAAGAAATTTAAATACATTTATAACTAATTTTTTTATTAAAAAATGTAATTAATTTGGATATAATTACGTTATTTCATTTTGAGTAATAATTTTCTATAAAAATAGATCTATTTTATACCTAAATTAATGTTTTTTTAAATATTTCTTATTAACTAGAGATGAGAAAAAATTATATTTATTAATTAAATAAAGTGAATACTCATAAGAACTTCAATAACATCATATTTGTTCCAATTTATTTCCTCTTTATATTTCTGACAAAAATCTAGAGAAACACGTTTAATTTGCATAAATGAAATTTTGAGTACACCTTAAATTTTTGTTTAATATTCTTGCATCAGGGACATATTTGTTAATATATATATATATATATATATATATATATATATATATATATATATATATAAATCATAGTGTAATAAATGAATTTTATCTCTTTTAATTTAACATTTAATTTCATAACTAAAATTCAATGTCATGTTTGTATTTATATAAACAGTATTTAAAATAACATGAAACTCATCAAGACAATACTCATACAAATACTCAAATCTTGCTATTTGTCACTAAACTGTCATGCGTTAATGCTAGGAATAATTACTTCAATTATTACTGTAGGTCTTCTGTATTTTCTGTGTTACCTAAGGAATGTAGTCCGTAATACCACACACATATTCCCAAGAAAATAAATCTGACAAAATGTGAAAATGTATAGTGAGCATCATATCAAATTATACATCATTTTTTCAAGGAACGTACGCAGGGATAATCTTCAGCCCAGTGGAAAATTATCTAATATTACATTTTATCTCATTAATCTACTACAGTCGTCTCAGCACATATTACACGTACTTTGTATGACATTATTCTATTATAAAATTGAAAAATTATCACGTTACATACAAGTTAATTTACACGATAATATAAAAATATACATATTAATACCTTTATTATATTTTTCATTTCTACTAAAATTTAAATTGATATTACCTCTTATATATATTAAAAAATCAATAAGACTTAAAACATTAACACAAAACCAAACTTTTCTTGGAATAAATACATTGAATAAATTTATACTTTTGTAACATTTATTTACTTTGTTATTTTATCAATTAAAAATTCTCAGTTTCTAAAAATATGCTTATTTCTTAAGTATTTATCACAAAAAATTATTTCATATTAAATTTATTAAATAGGTATTTATTTTAAATAAAAATTAACTCTATTTGTTTCAGCATAAAAACAGTAAATTTTAAAATCATTTTCTATTTTCTTAAGTCTTAAAAAAAACATTAACAATAACGAAGAGTAATAAAAATACATCCACTGTAAATTTTATTAAATTTATGATTTTAAAATGTAATGTAAAACTTTCTTGTGTTATATTGATTAAAAGCATTATTAATTATTTTTGCTTGCAATTATTAAACAACTTTTTCATTTACTGTAATTAATAAGACTTGCACTAATAATATCTTACATTTTTCAAAAGATTTCTTTATAGTTTAGTTTATCTTTCAAATTATACGAGAAAATAATTTTCCATTAAGAAAAACCTATTTTTCAATTATTAATTAACGTTAAATTACACGGATATTTTCATAACCAATTAATTTTCTAAAATAAAATAATTTCATGTTTTTTCCTTGTAAATGAATTATAATTTTAATTTCTCTATTTTAAAATAAAAAATATCTATTTTAAAGGATATAGTACAATAGTTGAAGAAAAATCACACTTGTCTTTAATAAGACCTTTGATTGAGTGCAGTGAAAATATATAGGATTTGCTTTCTATAACAAAAACATGAAACTGAAAAAAATAAAAAAAAGCTGCTAAACAGACATTTCAGAATAAATAGTCTTAGTGAAATGATAGAGTATCTTTGGCGGGAAAGTTTGAAAAGTAGATAAAAGCTCGGGAGTTTAGTTTCAATGTTTAAAACTTTTGCAGAAAATGCGATTTGGGAAGATTTTAATGATAGAATAGCCTTTATTCTACAACAAAAATAATCAAGCGTTAAAAATCAGTTTATATATATATGATTTTTAATATTTTTCTCAACAAAAAGAATTTTTATATTAATTAATCCTGTAAAATTTAAAACTAAATAATTTGATTACCTTAACTATAAACGATATACATACGCACTTTTTATACTGATTCGAGAATTCCATCTGTCACGGATAGATGACTTCTTGATTTACGACTTACAGTCTAACAATTTTTATGCTATATCCTTATCATAAAACCGCACACAGATATTCATATTTTCCTTGAAAAATTTCCATTGTATAGAGAGAAAGACGTTATCTCAAATAACCGCAAAACACACTCTGTTTTTACAGCTCGGTCGTCATTTTTGATAGAAATATGTACCAATAGAATTGGCATGTTTATATTGACTAACAGTTGATTCTATTTGAATGTTATTCAATTTGATAACATTATTAAATATTTAATATACACTTTAACAATTTCAATAAGTTTATAATTAACATAAAAACAAGTATTACTCACTACGATTTTTAATTTATTGTAAATTTAAACATCAATTCTTTAATTCGTTTTTAGATATTATCTTTTCTTTTTCATACAAATATGTCTTCAATTTTTTTAATACTTTAAATATAATTTATCATTAAAATTTCGATTACTAAACATCCTATAATAATAATAAATTTCAATTATGATAATTTTTTTTAAATACTATAAAATTATTCTCATCACAAATTCTATTCCTAATGACTATAATAAAAAGTATTTTCAAATGAATTCATTTTAAGAAATTTTAATTGAAACTTTCTTTGATTAATTATTTTTATAAAAATGAGTATCAAAAATCGCAAATATTTCATAATTAATTCTAGCAAAATATTTACAAAAAAAATTGAAAAAAAATATTTGTGTACTTAAATAAAATAATTTAAATGTTTAAAAAGAACAATCAACTTTATTATTGAAAAATACAATAGTAATTAGTATAACTACGCGCTAATTTAAAGTTTAATCGTTAATTCAAACTGAAATCATCGCCAGATGTTAATATCCTCAACTATATACATCACTTAGACAGATTCAAAAGTCTTGAACTAAATTAACATTTGTTATTAAATAATTTATATCATAGATGACACTAAATTTTGTTTTAAAACTTTGTAGCTGAAGGTCAGTGAGATAATAAATTATGAAAATTATATTACACTTTTAAGTCTATTAACGTTTTATTAACAATCGTTAATAATATATTCACTACTTATTTGTTCATTATAGGTTTACTGCTCTTAACGATGATATTGAGGACTCATACCAAGACATGTTTTGCATTATGATCATAATGTTATACAATATAATATCAGTCATACTTTTAGTAGCTCGTTATTAATTAATTATAATTTATTAAACAATATAGTTCGTGTAAAATACACTAATATTCATTTTGAAAAATATATGAATTAAAACATTTGTATCTACTTTATATTAATCATATTTTTAATAATAATTTAGATACGAACTTTTAAAATGAAAAAAATAAATTTTAGAATTAAAATTACATTAGTAAAAAGTAATATCGTTATTTATATTAACATATTCATGGGTTTTAAATCGTGTAATTTCATACATAGCGAACGTGAAAAACAGTTTAAGTTTTTTTAAAAAAATAACTGAATAATAAACTTCCAAATTTGTATTTTATATCATTTTTTGTATCAGAATATTGTTTTATAAATAAATTATACACATGAATAGAGAGAGAAATATAATAAAAATTAAACAATTTAGTGTTTTTTAAAAAAGATTTCCAGTTAAAATGATTAGACGAATAATTTCAATTAAATGACCAATTAAATCTACAAATCTAACTTCTATGGATTATTTCTTGTAAAATCACATCAAAAAATTGGTTATGTCAATCGACAGAGAACAACAGCTGATATAAAGATATTTCCATTATAATTTAGAATCATTAAAGAATAATTATATTTGGGGAAAAAGTTAAACACAATCCAAAAAAAAAAATATTTAGAAGAAAATAACATCCAGTTCTAACAAGTAATTAATAAATTACCTATAATGCCTGACTTTTCTCTCAATCGTATATTTATATATATATATATATATATATATATATATATATATATATATATATAACAATTATTTTCATATTATTTCTTATAATATGAATTAATGAAAGAGATATTTATTAACACTATCCAAATCTCTCAATAACATTTAATCAATAATATCTAACAACTTTTTTGATCCCCCTAACTAAATTGACTGATACCATAAACCACAATACTCGTTCTCCCACTGTGATCGATTAATCGAGATAAACATCTCCTGCTGTCTATGATTGGCATACTAAATACTATGATTATAGTTTTTAGCATTCAATGTGTTAAGAGTAATTTCATTGATGTGTATGTAAAAATTGTATATATTGCAACACCCACTGGAATACAACGTTCTAAACGCCGAATATTGGATATAGGGGACTATATTCGAAGCTATTATTGGCATCGAAATTGGTGGAAAGCGTTAGATCAGAGAGTTCCAAACACGATGATTAGTCACGACCTCTTACTGGTTTAGCTGGATGAAATCGTTAACGACGATTGACCTCGTTATCGAGGTCACAACCAACAACTTCAAACGGTGTACCAAAAATACAGGTTACAAGAATCGTAATTGGCGAAAACACGTATCAATGCGTTTGTACTGCTCTCCACACAGGCATTTAAAAAAAGTACCTGTCGTTTGATAAACTTTTCAATTGAAAATTCCCGTTATTGATCATTTATTTTTAAAGAAAATATGTACACCATTATGATATAGATTTTTTTATACATGTTACGTCTAATGATTAATTTATATATAAATAAATAAATATATTTAGAATATTCAATGGTCTTTAGTTTTTATCAATCATTGAAACAAATTTTTATCAATTTTATAAAATTTGTATCATTTATTGTATACCTTAGAACAGAGCTGTCCAAACCGCGGCCCGCGAAGCATTTTTCCATAATACATATATTTAATTCCAGTTGTCAATTATAATTGTGTTTTTTCATTGTGTAAATGTAAATTCAATTCAAGTATTTGTAATTTTATTAATATTTGTATAGTAAGAAATTAAATAAAAAATAAAATACTGCTTGCACTTTTAACTAAGTTGCACTTTTCCCTAGTTACAAGGAACATTTCGAAGATATGAAGAATTTTGAGGGAACATCATTTTCATCTCATGTAGAATATATTGAAGATATAATCAAGGAATTTGAAGAACGATATTTCGATTTTGGAAATTTTGAACAAGAATTTTATTTTTCAGTCAAACTTTAACTATTAATATTACAAACGTAAAATCCGATTTGCAGTTTGAGTTGTGTGATTTGCAAACAGATCCCTTGTTTAGTAACAAATGTGAAACAGGAGGAGATTTTTTTAAATTATCCTAAATTGTGAGACTTTGGTCTTAGAATGGGGTCAATGCTCGGCAGTACTTATCTTTGTGAAAGTACCTTTTCAACAATGAAATTTATAAAATCTAAATATAGAAGTTCCATGACGGACAAATCGTTATCAAATTTATTGCGTTTGGCTACTACAAACATTGAAATTGATATAGATACATTAGTAAAGGAATCAGAGTTACCGCAAAATTCTCATTGAAATACAAATTTTGTTAATATTGTCTAATATTTTAATAAAACATAGTTAAACAGTAATAAATGTTTTTTTTATTTTGGGTGCGGCCCGCGGATAATTTTTATTTTTGTATTGCGGCCCTTGGGTTCCTAGAGGTTGGACAGCTCTGCCTTAGAACATAAAAATAAATTAATAATCGTTCCAAACAAGTCAGATTAAATTTAATCAAATTTATATTTAATTTTTCCAATAATCAATAAATAAATTAAATTTCATTACAAATTAGTACAGAGAGTATAAATTAAATAATTCATTTGTCATTAATAAATTAATTACGAAATTAAATTTAAGATTATAATCTTTATTATATATAAAATGAATACAACTTCCTTAAGTACTTAATTAGATTAAACGCTTAACATTTATGAATAACCAAACATTGTATTCATGTAATTCATTTAAATAATTATATTCATGTTTAGTTACATCCACACCACATACAAATACCTGTTTACTACAGAGAAGTACATTCGAAAAATAGACTATTTTAGAAAAAAAGATCTTTCTTAAAATCACTAATGAGAATAGTGACAGGTATAACAAAATTAATAAATTCTATTTTCTTTTAACAGTCTCTATTATTTCCTTTTTTCAGAGATAGAATTATTATTGAAATAACTTCGTCTCTAAGTATATTCATTATGTTCTACCCTATAAAAATTCAAGTCGGTAGTAAGGTTTGCAGACTGAACATAATACATAGACGAATATACACTATGTAAAATACAACCACGCATGAATATGTATATAGTTGTACATGTATATACTTGCTTATATATATACATAACATATATATATATATATATATATATATATGCGTGTGTGTGTATGTGTGTGTAACACATACCTACTCATGTAGATACCTAAAAACATACATACAAGTACATACATACAAACATGCATGTATATGTGTTTATATACACTTCTATATGTATGTTTATTACGTACTCACTTTTTATCTGATATGTGTGTAGCAATGTCTGTGTGCTACAACCGTGCATTTTATGAGGCTTTGCGCCGTAACCATGGTAACCGACAATGACTTCACTGATGATGTCGCGCTTTGTCGCGCACACGACCATTCGGATATACAACATCCAAACGACTGAACGACCAGCCACGCCTCCCCCATTTCAAATTTACGTCACCGTCAACTTCACACTTTCATTTGATTGCATATATATATATATATATATATATACATATCCTTATGTATTCGCATATAACACGCATACTCACACCAAACTCACGTTACATATATTGATCAAAATGTTACAATATATAAATCGGTTTATAATTAAACAATAACAAGAAAACTAATAGGTAGACTTTGTATATATTCATGTTAAATCCTTTCATTGTATTCAAATTAAACGTATTATTTCTAAAAACGATATATTTTTAAGATTTCAGTACAAATAAAAAGAGTGCAGGTATTAATTTTTGATTAAGTTTTATTTTAAGGGGGGAAATAGGTGTAGGACAGCGTTTTTGCAATGATTTTCATGAATTTTTTTAACACAACGAATTTATATAACTTATTGATATTGTGAGGTCATTTTATACATATATTTAAGAATATATTCTGAAATTTTCAAAAAAAAATCCTCGAAAATTAACGGAGATATCAGTTGTTGCACATTGTAAGTCGCCATCCGACTGAGCAGTTTGTGTACATCTTGGAGGTCGCAATTTTCAATTGAAATCAATTGCACAAAGAATTTACTTTTTTTATATGTGTCTCTTCTATGTGAATCCCACTCTCCTCAAAACAATTTAAAATTAGTAATTTTTAAAGAGGTGTGAACATAAAGACTGATTTTTTACCATTTTTTCATACTTTTTTACAATAAAAAATACTTTAAACAAAGATATTGTTTAGGATTTAGGTTCAAATAGAGCGTATTTATATAAAGAAACTATATGCCAAATTTCAAAATGATTGATTAAAAACTTTTTAAGCTACAGTGTACACAAATTCGAAAAAATCGTTTCGAGAAAAACGCGTTTGAAAACAAAAGTTCCGACTCTTTGTTAACGAGGGACACTCACTTAATCGGTTATAACTTTTGAACGAATTGGAATTTTGTTTTGAAATTTTAAGAGTATATTTTTGAATAGTTTTAAAAGCGATTTATGAAAAAAAATTGAATTTTTTGAAGTCTCTACACCTATTTCCCCCCTTAAGGCTATTCACACAATATATGAAATATTTTGAATAATCTTATAAATAAATCTTGATATACATGAATAATATGTGTTAAAGTTTAAATTGTAAAAAGTCAAACCGTAATTTATAAAATGAATAAAAATCGGTATATTAAAATTTAATAAACGACTTTTAAATAATTATCAGTTATTATATACTGAAAATTAAATTTCTGGGCTTATTTAAATAATTAATTATTCAATAAATAATTATTCAAAATAAAAAAAAAACGTGAATAAGTAAATATATATACATTTAATCCCCGTATAACACGATTTGAGAATTTTAATGATATGAATCCTGAAGATATTCAATAATTACTGGTGGAAGAAGAGGCAGATGAAGCAAATTTTGGAAATGGTATCTAAGATGAATGGAATTAATTCAGGGAACGATAGCACAGATGCAAATGCAGAAGTTTAAAATATTATCTAAAAAACATAAAGAAGAGTTTGAACTAATCCGAATAATTAGGAGTCTATTTTCTAAATAAAATTCTTCCACAAAATTTAAGAGAGAAATTTATAAATGCTTAGCTCGAAATGCATGAAGATTTTTCAGATAAAAGCCAACAAAAGAAAATAATAGATTTTTTGCAAAAAGGCAAATAAATATCCGATTTCTTAATATAATCATTTATTCGAAATTAATTCTATCTCATTTTTATTCTCTTATTTAATTCATCTACATATGTTTTTTTTATGTTAATGAGCTTAAGCTATCCTAAATAAAGATTTTTCTTTTACTTCTTTTATTCTGTTTTTATTGCTTTAGTTCAAATTTTTCTAACCTTCAAATTCATTGATTATTACTCATGTTTTGTTATAATTAATCATAAAACCAATATATATATAATAGGGGTACCGGATGAAAATGTCGTTTTTTGACATCGTCCTTTTCAATGGTCAGTTGTGTTTCGGCTATTAACACGTATTTCTTTTACTATTGATTGGTGGACATCTAAAGCACAACTTTCAAAAGAAATTACATTTTTTTGCGCCCTATTTCAAATGGAAGAATTTGTGCCCGATAATCAATTTTTACGAAATTCCATGTTATACGGATTTCATCAAAAAAGTAATGCAACGACTGCGTCAAAAAAAATTTTAGACATTTACAGGGACATATTGACTATTCGGCAGTGTCAGAGGTGGTTCAAACAATTTCGAAGTGGAAATTTTGACATCAAAAATAAACCTCGAAGTGAGAGGGTAATGAAAGTGGATAATGAGGTGTTATGCATTGAAGTTGAAGCAAATCCGACCAAATCTATTCAACAAATAGCAGATACACTCGGATACTCTTGGTCTGGTGTGCAAGAACATTTAAAAATAATTGGCAAGATTCATAAACAGGGTGTGTGGATACCGCATCATTTAAGTGATAAAAGGAAATCTGTACGGGTTCAAATATGCCAAGAATTAATAAAATTAGAGGAAAATTCAACATTTCTTCGACATCTTGTGACAGGGGATGAGAAGTGGGTTATGTACTCGAACCAATGTCACAAAAAAACAGTGGCTTCTAAAAAGCGGGTACCATTGGCAACATCGAAACCGAACTTAACAGTCAAAAAGGTCCTTTTGTCTGTATGGTGGGATTGTAAAGGAATTATTCATTGAAATTCTTAAATATGGCCAGACAAAAACGGCACAGTTCTGTTGTGATCAACTGGAGCGATTAAAAGAAGCAATCCGTGTAAAAAGGCCTAAAATATTCAATAGAGGAAACATATTTTTTCAACACGATAATGTGAGACCTCATACAGCTAAAATTACTCGAGATAAATTAATGGAATATGAATGGAATGTAATTATTCATCCACCATATTCACTCGATCTTATTTTATCGGATTACTATTTATTTAGATCAATGCAGAACTTTTTATTCGACAAAAATTTTAAGAATATCGAAGAAGTGAAAACGGGTCTCGATGTCTATTTTTCATCCAAATCAAAAGATTTTTATGAAATGGCATATGAAAATTACTAGAAAGATGGAAAAAAGTTGTAGCTATCGAGGGAGAATATATACAATTAATAATTTATATGGTAATATATATTATATATTTTTAAGTTTATTTTTTATTTAAAAAATGGCATTTTCGTCCGGTACCCCTAATATATTAATTCCACTATTAAATACTTATAACACAACCATTAAAAATATAATATAATTTTTCTGTATAAAATATCATGTAATTATTATAATAAACTCAATGCAAAATATTATTTTTGTCTCCACAAAAGAATCTTATTGCCTGATACAAAAATTATAACGATAAAATAATAAGAATCGCCGAAAACAGATTATTTAAATACATAAAAAATATATTTAAAGAAAATACAGCTATCTCCTTTAAATATGTCATAACAATGAATAAAAAATTAATTCGACAAGAGGAAAACAAGCGAACATTTCTGATTCGTCGTCTTTCCAACATCATACCCAGCGGCATAAAAATCATCAACGCCAAATACCAGAACATCGGCAACAAACAAAAATTGAAAATCATCATTCCGGAAATTCCACGTGAGCGTGTTGAACTTTATATTAGTGATAAGGGACGATGTTTTAATAAATTTAACGTACACTACGACGACAATACTCGTGATTGTACTTGTGTTCGTATTGAAAACATTGTGGCTGCGTTAATTGCTTGATAAAATCTCGACCTTAGGAAGAATATTCAAATTATATATATATTTTCATACATACATATATACAAACAAATATATATCCGTATATGTAAATAACAATAAAAGGAAATGTTCAAAGATATTATCAATTTCGAAGAGATTACATTTTCGTTACTTTAATATCAAATTACATATGTTATGCGTAACATTTATAATATTACAATATATTTTTGCATAAAAACTACTGAAATTAACAAATTATTGCCATATATTATTTATAAAATACAAATTATAACAAATTGAGAAATAAAATAAAAAAGTTAATTATTGAAAATTATTAATTAATTTAAGTGGTTTATAAAAAAGTTTTTTTTTAATAAACTATTCAAATTTATTATACACTTTAATTTATATTTTATAATATTTTCACCTTATTGAGTTTATCAAATAAATCATTAACTTTTTTCATAAATTCTCATTTTCTGTAACAGACCAATTTTTTCATCATCTCAAAAATATTGAGTTGATTTTAAAACAACTTTTTTTTAATTTAAATTCATATTTTTTAAGAAATTTGAATTTATATCTTTTGGAATGTTGAATTTATTAGATCTCAATATATAATTTTCTATCAATATTTAAGGAGAAAAGCAATTTATTATTTGAAAATACATTTTTTTCACTTACAAGTTCATTTCTTATGGTATATAAAAATTAATTATAAATAATTTAATTTGATTTTATTATACCACTTAATACATTATTGCATATTCATACTATTTGAAAATTTATTTGAAGCACAGAAAAAGTTTTAATTTTTTTATTTCATGAGTATAATTCTTAATTGTTAAAAATTTTGTCGAATGCATAAAATATTTTTATTAGTTTAAATCATATATTCACTATTTATGAGAACTATAATTAAAATAAAAAAATATATAAATGGATAAAACAATTCAAATTTCTTTTCTATCATTTTAGATTTTTATATATGATTGAAAATAAGTGAAAATTTATAACGGACTTTCTACTTCATTATTACAGATTGATATATAAAGTCATCCAAATATGACACCTAAATTTGTGTTTTATCAAAGAGAAACAAAAAAAAAAAAAAACTATACACATGTTTCTTTTTAATAAAACACAAATCTAGGCGTCACATTTGGATAATCCTATATAACAAGATTTTTTATTTTTTAATAAATGACCTTTGTAAAATCAAACAAACACGAACTTACAAACACACACATTTATATATATATATATATATATATATATATATGAAGTCTTTGAAATTATATAAATGTTTGAAACACGTAAAAATACACCTGATCCCCAATTTATTTTGATTTGCTATTACATCGACACATATCTGTAAGATGAAATTTGATTTCAACTTTTATTGATCGAAAGTCAGGTCGTTCGGAAAAAACATAACTTCGTTATTTAAATAAATTCGTCGTATGAAAATTAATCCTGTATTTCTTTAAACAGAAACACGGATGTTTCCAAAAGTGGGATAATTATACAAATTAATGTAAAGAACTGTATAAAAATTCTCATCATCACTGTTTCTAATTTTTATATAGGCTGTAGAAAAATTACAATTTTTCTGGTGAATTAATAAATTTACTTGCACTTCAAAAATAAAAAAATACCTCATTCTTTATATGCTCTTTAGTAAAAAAAATAAAATTACGATTTAAACTCTTCCTCTTAATATTTTTTTTAATTACTAATATATATTTTGATTAGTATAATTAATTAAATTTCTACATCAAAAGAATAAATGTACGTACGAGTAAATATACACTTACTTCAAACGAATATTTTTATATACATACATAACATGTTTGTATTTATAATTTATATATGCTATTTTTCATCCCAAGCTGCATTTTTCAGTGTACTTCTTATATAAATTTAGAAATAAATATGGATTAATAATTTATTTCTAATACAAAATATTTTACTGATTCAAATATCACAGAAGTTTATAAATTATGTTAATTTTACAAAACATAAATATTATGAAAAGTAAATATGCATAAAGAAAGGGAAAAAGAGAGAAAATATTTTTGTAATTTCATGCAATATTCAAGTTTCAATGTGACTCTTGTTGCTAGCGGCAGATATAATTCTTGAAATTATGAGTACTGTCGCTGAACGGACAAGTGACACTTGAAAGAAACCCGAAAACAAATTATCCTGCTTTTGATCATACCAGACCAATGTAAAAAGTGAGAGAGAGGAAAAGACTGGAAACACTAAAAGTTACTTCTATTTAAAATTAATGAATGTAACTTTCACTTTTTCCAAAACATAATTAAAACTCATTTCAAAAATATACGAATAGTTTTTTAAATAAATTATTATAAACCGAATAAATATGCAACACAAAACTATTATGGAATTGTAAAAACGTAAATCATCTAAATAAATGCCTCTTCTAGAAGAATCCAATAATTTTCTATTCTTTTCCACACACTGACAGATTTTTTCATGTCTCTATCCCATCATATATATATATATATATATATATATGCATGTAATAACAATGATTACTTATTTATTTTTATACACAATGGAAATAAATAAATTAAATAATAAATACTGAACGATGTTTCTATGTGAAGTAAATTTTCATTACTTAAGAATTAATATCCATTACTACAATTAAAATAT
Source organism: Neoneuromus ignobilis (assembly GCA_029203775.1). Taxonomy (NCBI): domain Eukaryota; kingdom Metazoa; phylum Arthropoda; class Insecta; order Megaloptera; family Corydalidae; genus Neoneuromus; species Neoneuromus ignobilis. Next base: position 13,863,964 of record CP092091.1, on the reverse strand, counting down.
ATTTATTATTGTTATTAAAAAGTTCAATATATAAAAAATATTACAATACAAAACAGCTATTTTATATATTAAAAACAAGAATTCTCTGACCGAGATTTCATCTAAAGCTCCGTTCTGAGCTATTATATATTTTTTCCGTTTTGCGTCATTAGAAGACAAACAGGTTGTATACAACATTGCGCTGTTGAGAATTAATATGGATTTATAGAGGTAACGCGAATGAAACCGAAGAAAAAGCAAATCGAGAAAAATGTTACGGTGTTATAGAAATGTCTTTAAGGATAATGTATTGTGAATAAAGAACAAGGGAATGTTTTATTCAACTGAAAAAATGTTTGTAATGTTTGGTATATGGTTGTTGTAGTGATGTGTTGAAAACCATATATCTAGTTACAAATCAGTCTATAAATTCTGATATATATATATATATATATATATATATATATATATATATATATATATAAATTTATATATATTTTTTTATTTCTATATAAATCATTGAGTATATCTGAAAATGAGTATTTTTACAGATAATACATTTTTGAATTTTTAAAATAAATTTTAATTTAAAAAAAAGTATTAATTATTTTTTTACGGAAATTTTAAACTTAAATCTATCTGAACATTTTCTTAAAAGAAAATTTAAGAATAAGATTAAAATGAATTGATAAATGTCACGATTATATTTTTCTATTCGAATTTTTTTATATGAAATATATAAATAATTGATTTATGTATATTTATAGTTACTATATTGGTTTTAATATATTTTTTTTAAAAAAATGTATAACTAAAAATACGCTTTTTTAATTATATATATATATATATATATATATATATATATATATAAGAAAAAAATCCATACAAAAAATAAATAACTTTAATTACAATAAACTTTATAAATCATCACAAATTATATATATATATATATATATATATATATATATATATATATATATATATATATAGAGATATATATATAGGATGGTCCAAATGGAAATAAAGGTTTTAGACATATATTTACTTGCTCATTTTTATTTACTATACATTAATATCCTTCGCTCTCATTTGAACGACACTATATAGGGTCATCCAAATATAACGCCTAGATTTGTATTGTATTAAAAAGAAACAAAATAAACTATAGACATGTTTCCCTATACACCACCTTGTACAAATGTTTTTTTTTAATAAAACACAAATCTAGGCGTCACATTTGGATAACCCTATATAAATACTTTGAACAACATTTATATAATTTTCCTAATTTTTTAAATTCTCTTGCACATTAAAATACACTAAACTTAACATTTATCATTTATATATGTACAAATTTAAATTATTTTTTAGTTCAGTATTACTCTTCTAGAAAACATAGAATGGAATAATTCTATAAAAAAATTACAAAAAGTATAAAATTAAATAATAGACAGATATTATATTTATCTATTTCTTTGCAAATAATTATATATAAATAAATTGTACACAAAACGAAAAAATATAAACATAATATTCTTTGCTCGTTCTAAAATATAATACTTGTAAAATAAAAATATGAAACAAAAAAAACTCTCAACAAATAAGAAAATATAAATAACTGTGTGGAAGCTGTTAACATATACTTATTGTTTCCTCGGAAAATGATTTTATTTTATATTATTATATTCCATTTCTTTGTTTTGGTTCTTTGTGTAGTTCACAAAGAACCAAATGCAATATAAAAATTAAATTAACTTTATTCAGTCTATAAATCTTGGTATTTCCGTATAAATAAGCATATATTGATTTTTAAGGGTTCAACTTTGAAGATTTGACCAATTTATATATATATATATATATATATATTTATGTGTGTGTGTGTGTGTGTATAAACGTATACACCAACAGTTTTTGAATAAATTGAATTTTATAATTTTTCTATCCGCATTGATGATTGTTTTCAAATCTACATATCTTCGAATTTTCTATCACTAAAAATCGTTGCTTTCAACTTTCTTCTTTACAAATAGCTGAAAGCACAGTGAAGTTGTTAGTGGAAGTAAGGGGTACCTTCTACTTCCGGCCGGAGCGAGCGTCTGTTGGAGGCAACGGACTAGGCCGGAAACTGGCTCTCTCGCTAACGTTAGCATAGACAGTATGTCGAAGAGAACTGTTTTGTTTGTTGTGTGTATTTCTCATTCAAAAGACACATCACGTTGACATATAATATGTGACATTTTCAAATATATATATATATGTATGTATGTGTGTATTTATTTATATTATTTTTTTATATATTTTTAATATAATCATTAAAATTACACAGTTGATAATATCTCAACAATTATATTATTTCTAAATGATCAAATTTTAGATTGGTAGAGAAATGATAAAATATAATTTATACTGACATATATGAAAATTTATGTGAAAATGTGTAAATTCATAAAATTGATTTTTGTAAATATATTTTTTAAGATTTTAATTAATTCTAAAAATATATTTGTTACATAGAGTGACTAGAATGAGGTTGAAAGATTATAAAGCAGAGTAAATGGTAGTAAACAAGTAAATATATGTCTTAACCCTTCAGTCCCATTTAGGCTACTCGATATAAAAATTATTTATATATATATATATATATATATATATATATATATATATCATCATCATCATCATCATCATCTCCAGCCCACATCAGCCCACTGCTGGGCGAAAACCTCGTCGAATATCATAATTAAAAAAGATGAGTTTTCCGAGCTTCTTCCATTCTTTCCTGTCGCTGGCCAATCTCATCCAACCTTGGCCTCCACAATACTTCACAATTCCATCTCTCCATCTTTGATGTGGTCTTCCTTTGGGTCTCCTTTTATCTTTTGGTCTCCATTCCGTAACAATCTTCGTCCATCTGTTGTCCTCTTTTCTCGCTATATGTCCTGCCCATGTCCATTTCAACGATTTAACTTGCTCTATTATATCCATTACTTTTGTTTGTTCCCTTATCCATTTAATTGTTTTTCGACCCAGTTTGGAAATTCCTAACATTATTCTTTCCATACTTCTCTGGGCAGTTAGTTTCTGTTTCATTCTTGTGTTTAGAGTCCAAGTTTCTGCTCCATACGTACAGGCCGGTAGTACACATTGGTTATATGCCTTACTTTTTAAAGTGATTGGTATATTGCTTTTCATTATACTATTTAGTCTCCCAAATGTTGTCCATGTAGCTTTGATTCTCGTTTTGTATAACGATATAATATATATATATATATATATATATATATATATATATATATATATATATATATATATATATATATATATATGTATACATAAATATTTGATCTTCTTTTAGTTTCTTTAAAAAAACATTAAACTAGTACAATACCAAAACAAAAACAAAAATGAAAAATGACGGTACGAAATGAAACA